>JARKIA010000284.1:0-205037 GCA_029289565.1 Mycena galericulata | reverse complement strand
CGGTTTCGCTGGGGACAGCGAAAATTTTATAAATGGGGGAGGAGACCGAGAACACATGTGTGGCCATCATTTCGCAATAATATAGCGACTCTGAGGAAGCCAAAACATGTGGGACTCCACCTGTTTCCAGCTTGGAGAGCACAGAAATCCCTGATCCGTGCAAAGATATAAGCCGGATCAGCGGATATAGGACCACAGGACAACGGATAATGTGTTTGACCGCTCGGAATATACGACCCGGTGCCGCATTAGGAGGCCCAGGTGTTCCAGAGTGAGCAAATATGATATCCGAGTTGCCCACCTGTGATGGTATGATAAGGGAGAATGGAGGAGGCAATGAATATTACCGTTGGAGTGAAGTTGGAGTAGGATATAAGAGTGTACAGATGATGCATATTCTCTCAAGACATTAAAAGTTGAGAGCTGACTGGTATCCTAATTTGGATACTGGTTGGATGCGGATGTACCTCTGAACATGGATATTATGTTGATGGACGTTCACGAGGACTTGAAGTCGTGTGACCATACCAAATTCAGGTTTATATCCCACAACTCTAGATGCTTAAAACCGTTATATCCATTATGCAAATGACAGATATAAGGTTTTGGTGAAAACTTGGAAAAATGAATTTTATCAGCGGCTGATCGGCGGAATTAGCTGAAACTGTGCAAGCAGTCTTCTAGAAAGCTCTTCATTACTGTGGATTCTTAAGATTATTCACCACTGTTGTTAAACTACCTCTATGCCGTGCAAGAGAGGCGATATCTGGGATTAAGTAAGCTATCAATCGTCAATTGATAGCTTACTAATCTTCAGTTATATCCATCTCTAAAAGCGTTAAAATCATTATATCCATTGCACAATATGACGGATATAAGGGTTTTAGCAAGAACTTGGGATAGTAAAGCTTGTCAAAGTGCACAGAACCTTATATCCGTCCCTTTGAAAGTTATTACACTTAAGTTCACACCAGTCAAGAAAAGGAGGAGCATTAAAAAGAGGGAAGACCAGGTGCTTGACGGAAGTCTCGGTGTTGGAGTCGGTGGCGTAAGGAGAAGCCTGAGACATGGTGGTGGTAGTGGAAGAGGAATGAGAAGGTGACGGCAACCTCATATATATGAGGGTGTCGTCAATTGAGTAGCTGCAAGGGGGAATTAAGCCTTGAGGCTGCCCCATCATGGGTTATGGAAGCAGCCCTCAACTCAATGGATCTTTGTTTGTTTTGGACCCACAAATGCGGGTCCATTCACAAACCTTATACAAACCGGCATAAGACATGAGGTGGCTATAAGCGGGAAGTCAGATTTACCAATCGGACACCTGAGATATAGTGAAGGGAGACCATTGGCAAGGGTATAGGGTGATATAGTGGCCAAACAAAAGTTGTGGATGCACCTATGATTTGCGCTGCCATAAGGAGGTTGTCGAATAGCCGAATTGAGACGCCGATCAAAATTCGGGTGTCAATCTGGCTCCTCGGTATCACAACAGCAGATCATGGGGAATTGTTGACTTACGATATAACGAATTCGGATGGATATTGCGTATCAATCGAAGTCGGTTGACCAAGGATGGTCAAGATTTCAAAAATAGGGGAGATGATAAGCATTGTAAATGACTACTAGTGAAACACGCTCTTTTTGCGATTTCCTTATATCATTTAACTGCTATATTGTCTTATATCCAGAACTAGTACTGAGACCCAGAAGTAGCTAGTTGGGCTATTACCACAGAGTAACGGGTCATTAAGGGGGTAATACGCTGAGGTGACTGGCTAGTGCTCGCTCCGAAACATGTAGGGGTTTGTGCAGCCCATTAAACATCAATGGGTATTATATCACTCAAATCGTCAGGTTGGATATAAGACCAACTAGTGACTTGGGTTGATACGCATTATCTTTGGTTATGTTGTGATGTTGGACGCGTACGCGACGAGGTCATGTGACTCCCGGATATACGGAAACCCCGTATTCCGAGTTGTTCCGATGCCAAGAGCTTATATCCGTGATATACCGGACCTTCGGTATAACCTAAACAGGTCAAGATGGTGCTTCTACTAGGAACCCATTCTTGGATAACACATATTGGGTATCAATCGAAAGCTACGGACCTATACTATTCAGTATTGGGCTGATAACTTAGGGGAGACTAGTCTACGACTAGGATATAAGGGATCTTGTCCCTCATCAAGATAATGCATGTGAAATAGTCATAAGACAAGGATGACTGATGCTTATGATCGTTTTGCTGACTCGGAAATGGCGATCCTATGGCGTGATAAGGTTCAACAACCAATCAGGGCGATGGGAATAGCAACACCACGGAAGACATCCGACGGATATACGGAAGATTGGCTCATTTATGCTTATATCCGAATTGTACATGTTTGTTCTGGGGTTTGTATATAAGTAGGACGGTGTTGTAGCTGAAGACCACGGTATCCACCCACGACTAGTAGGCTATAAGCTTGCGCTAGGGTCAGATCCGAGGCTTTCAGTTGCGCACTATCATAATAGAGGATAGTGGCTTGTGAAACCTGTATATTTTGGAATTGTATTGCATTGGGATTGGAATCAGAACACTGTGTACGGAAATTGAGAACACCGCCTTTGACGAGAACACTGTGTACGGGATTGAGAACACCGCCTTTGACGAGAACACTGCGTACGAGAACACTGTGTACGGGAATTGGCATTGGGATATTGGATTGTGATTGGAACTGTTGGAATTGTGTTTGGGAATTGTTATATCCGAGTAACGTCGGGTCGGATATTAGTCCGAATCTTGGGTATTGAGCCCACTGTCCTCTTGGACGTCATCTGTGCTTTGTTGTGTCTCATAGCTGTGAAGCTTTACATCTCTTAGTTTTGGATATATTGTTCTGGTGCATACCAAGCGATTTATCTAATAACACAACACTCTATAAAACCACTACTATAATAAAACCTTTCCCTCAACCTTTACACAAGGCTCTGAGCAGGGGGACTGACACTCGTCGGTTTCACTGGCGTAGCAACTTATATCCTAGTTGTTTTGTTGGTTGATTGATATACGCTATCGCTTATATCCGTACACCGCAAAGTTGGATATTAGAGGTTATTGATTCCCATACTGTTTACGAGCACACAAATCAACGCTACGCGACATGAGTGAGTAGAAGCCGACGTTTGAAGGACTAGTAGACATACCGAGTAATCCGGGCTGTTCACGGCGAGCTTGAAGAGACCAGTGTATCTGGTGTAAATTATTTAGAATTATAGATAGTATAGTATGCCCGCACCTCACCTTTGATTCCCCGAATTCAACTAGTCCCGGCGTTGGTCCGAATCTGGACGTTGAATGAAGTTTGGTCGTGACCCGGGAGCGTTGAAGTCGAGAGTATAGTATAATAGATTTACCTAATGAACCTGATACATCTCAACGTGAAAGTGTAGTCCGCCCGAAACGGTGTGTAAGTTACTGTGAGATGAGACTCGAGTCAGTACATAATGAAGCAACGTGAATAGAATACGGACATACCGACCTCATAGAGTCAATAGACTCAGAGTCGAGTCCGAAAACTGTAAAGGCAGGAATGCGTTGAAGTCGAGATTATAGGGCTGATAGACTCGCCTGGTTAACAGTGAGCTTGTTCAACGTGAAACCAACCATCTGGAAGGGGTGGTCTGTCTGAAATGACGTTCAGTTGACTGCCAGACGAGACTCGAGTCAGTACATGTTAAAGTAACGCGAATACAGAGAGTAGTGATCTTCCTCAAACCAGTTCAAACCGACTTGTGCAATGTGACTTTCAAGTTACAGCTAAACGAAACCCGAGTCAGTAGTCGTTGAAGTAGCGCGAGTAAGGACAGACCTCCTGTAGGTATGGAAGCACCCCAATATAGTCGTCGAGACGGAATTTTAATATTTTGAGTCGTTCCTGCATAGGTAGAGTCAATCAACTGAAGCAAGCGGGTCACTCGAAATCTGGTCAACCAACTTTTGTATGATATTAGGATCATCAAACTTCGATACCAGCTTATAAGCCCTCTCCTTGGTTGGGATATTGGTCTTGGCCGGCGAAAGAGTTTTCGACGCCTTGACTTTGTCTATATCCACCACCATATCAAATCGGACCGGAGGTGACTCGTCATCCGAATCATCATCCAGAACGATTACTCTTTTTGCACGCTTGGAAGGCCGTTTTTCAACTACCTCCTCTATATCCTCTTCAACTTCATCTGGCTGCAAGAATTCAACATGCTTATCAACCGATGAACCCTTATTCCGCTTCTTCCTCCAGTCTTCCTCTATATCCGCAGCCGATGTCTGGTTCTCAGGAGGTTTGGCTGTCTTGGAAGGCGTAATTTTCGTCCTTCCCTCTGCCTCCTTCCTCGAACTACCTAAAAATTTGGCTTAGCCGGAGGATCCGACTTAGCGCCACCTCTGGTAGACACCATCTGCTCATGGATATTAGACATGTTCGCGGGTATATCACCGCGAGCCACATTAAATAACTGGATCAGCTGCGCAAGATCAATACCGTTACTGGTATTAACATTTGCAGCCTGCGGAGTTTGTTGTAAATACATTTGGGGTGGTTGAACACCCATAGGCTGAGACTGGATTTGAACGTTCTGAGATTGTGCGCCGTTCAGCATACGCTGTACGTTCGCAGATCTAATTTCGTCCTCTCGAGTATCATACATGTGATCAATCCTTTCCGTGTCCGGACTGTAGAAATCACTAATACCCGAGACTCCACTCTGCTGGTATACCTGCATCATCGAAGCCCTTTGCGCCTTGGCTGATTCCTTCGTAATTCCTTGTTTACGATAGTAATCCTCCACTTTGAGCATTCGACTAAACATTCTCCGGATATCTTGGAATCCAGTTACCATTGGCTAGTTTGACTACACCATTATCAATGATAACCCATCCAAGATTTATAAATTCATCCTTGTTGTGACAATCTCTAATCATGTGGGGGCCGTTGCAAAAGTAGCACAACAGGTCTCCACCGCGTGATTTAGAAAATTCACCCTTAGCCTGTGGATCCTCATTTCGAGATGCCTGACCAGCTTGGGATATAAGCTGATGCGGAGGCGGACCTCTGAGGTTTTGGTTCATAATTTTGATAGAGTTCTCAAACGAATCAAAACGTTTGAACATCTCATCAGACCTCTTGTTCTGCATATCCGCTATATCCTTCATTACATTTAGCTCCCCAGCAAACATATCTAATCGGTCAGTTACTTCCGATTTGATCTTTGCTAGAGCAGAGTCGTGATTATTATTTCGAGTCATAATGGTTGGGATTGTATCAGCCACACGGGAATAGCGTTCACTACCCGTGAGCGTCGACATAGCAGTACGACCGGACCAATTATCTGCGATATAGTCGGCGATCTGGATAACTTGTTTATAAGGCAGCTTGTCACCTCGCCTATTATTCAACGGAACCTGGTTAGGTTGTGGTTGAGTAATAGCGAGTATAGCTTGCTGGTTCATGGCTTGCTCAACCTCGGATGCATATTGATCATCCAAAACGGCTAATATCCATTCCACCAATTGCTTATTTGTGACTTGTGCTGACCCTGTCAACAGTTTCTCAGCCTCGTTAGTGAATGCAGACGTGAATCGACGTAATTTCCCGAGTTCGGCGCGGGAAATTTTACGATTCTTGTTGCATATCTCTGCGAGTCGCCCCAGAGATCCTAGATCCATATCCTCGATTTCAGGATATAAGCGAAGGATGTCCTTTTTCCAGTTTGCAAATGTCTTCCCCGTAGGAAAACTGTCCAATTTCTCCCACTGCTCCCTAATATCCATATGATCGACATAATCCAACACACGCTGCTTCATCTTATCTTCATCCGTTATTCCTCCACTAGCACACACAGTTTCACAATCTCGAAGGAAAACCTTCAAGCTGGAAGCCGTCTCCCCATCGAATTTTGGTCGATTCTGGTCATAAGACGCAGGAATCTTGAAGCTAGCCGCCATTCTAGTTACAACAGCTGGTTGCTGGTTCGAAGTAGTAGTATTCGAAGGCCCAGCTGCAGTGTTATTTGGCGTAGTAGCCGTGTCTGACTGACGTCCGCGACCCTTAGGTCGTGGTTTGCGTAATGAGAAGTGCTGAAGCGGTGGAACAAGGGTTTCTCTTGCTCTACGCGATGTCGCAGTTTTCTCTAGGGCGCGGTGTAGGACTAGGACTAGTATGAGGTCCTGGTCGGAGCTCTCCTGAACCTCTTAAAAAGATTCTGGAAGTCCCGGTTTGATTGATCTTGATCACCACTTCGAGTATTCGAAGAAATAGTGAAAGACCGCCTTTATAACTTGGTCCGAGTCAAGCTTTTGACCCGGATATACAACAAATGCTCGCTTCCACAAATAAAACCAACCCTCGCGGTGGGCTCCAGATGATTTGTGTGCTCGTAAACAGTATGGGAATCAATAACCTCTAATATCCAACTTTGCGGTGTACGGATATAAGCGATTGCGTATATCAATCAACCAACAAAACAACTAGGATATAAGTTGCTACGCCCAGTGAAACCGACGAGTGTCAGTCCCCTGCTCAGAGCCTTGTGTAAGGTTGAGGGGAAAGGTTTTATTATAGTAGTGGTTTTATAGAGTGTTGTTGTTATTAGATAAATCGCTTGGTATGCACCAGAACAATATATCCAAACTAAGAGATGTAAAGCTTCACAGCTATGAGACACAACAAAGCACAGATGACGTCCAAGAGGACAGTGGGCTCAATACTCAAGATTCGGACTAATATCCGACCCGACGTTACTCGGATATAACAATTCCCAACACAATTCCAACAGTTCCAATCACAATCCAATATTCCCAATGCAATTCCCGTACACAGTGTTCTCGTACGCAGTGTTCTCGTCAAAGGCGGTGTTCTCAATTTCCGTACACAGTGTTCTGATTCCAATCCCAATGCAATACAATTCCAAAATATACAGGTTTCACAAGCCACTATCCTCTATTATGATAGTGCGCAACTGAAAGCCTCGGATCTGACCCTAGCGCAAGCTTATAGCCTACTAGTCGTGGGTGGATACCGTTGGTCTCAGCTACAACACCGTCCTACTTATATACAAACCCCAGAACAAACATGTACAATTCGGATATAAGCATAAATGAGCCAATCTTCCGTATATCCGTCGGATGTCTTCCGTGGTGTTGCTATTCCCATCGCCCTGATTGGTTGTTGAACCTTATCACGCCATAGGATCGCCATTTCCGAGGTCAGCAAAACGATCATAAGCATCAGTCATCCTTGTCTTCTGGACTATTTCACATGCATTATCTTGATGAGGGACAAGATCCCTTATATCCTAGTCGTAGACTAGTCTCCCCTAAGTTATCAGCCCAATACTGAATAGTATAGGTCCGTAGCTTTCGATTGATACCCAATATGTGTTATATCCAAGAATGGGTTCCTAGTAGAAGCACCATCTTGACCTGTTTAGGTTATACCGAAGGTCCGGTATATCACGGATATAAGCTCTTGGCATCGGAACAACTCGGAATACGGGGTTTCCGTATATCCGGGAGTCACATGACCTCGTCGCGTACGCGTCCAACATCACAACATAACCAAAGATAATGCGTATCAACCCAAGTCACTAGTTTGGTCTTATATCCAACCTGACGATTTGAGTGATATAATACCCATTGATGTTTAATGGGCTGCACAAACCCCCTACATGTTTCGGAGCGAGCACTAGCCAGTCACCTCAGCGTATTACCCCCTTAATGACCCGTTACTCTGTGGTAATAGCCCAACTAGCTACTTCTGGGTCTCAGTACTAGTTCTGGATATAAGACAATATAGCAGTTAAATGATATAAGGAAATCGCAAAAAGAGCGTGTTTCACTAGTAGTCATTTACAATGCTTATCACCGGGTCCAAAGAGGGGCACGAGAAGAACGTCTCAAGCTTCGGAACGAGTATGAAGTGTCGTCCATTCGAACCCTGGTAGAAACTGACCCTATGGCCACGGATGTATTCCTCGAGCAGCTAGCGTACAATAAGATCAAGGGATGTCTCTGGGTCGTCAAAAATATCCCTGGCCAGTTTCTCCCAAAATTTGTCAAAGGACTCTTCTCCTGGTTTAGATTTCGGCTTCTTGAAAGGTAGCGGAGGAGGGCCATCTGAATCGCCGTTCCGAGCATCTGAAATCGCCGTTCCGAACATCATAATCCCTGGAGCGTTTCCCAAGCACCACAGACTTAGATAGTCCCGGAGCAGATTGCGACAGCACTGTTTGTGGGTCCAGCCGATGATGACAAAGATTTGGAACAACGTCCATCATCAAGTTCGGATGACGCTTCAGATCAAGCATCACGGGGTTGACAGTTGCCGGCCCCATGTACATGTCCCTGGGAAGAAATACAACTCTGGCGCGATGACGCCATTCCTCTAATGTCAACAGAACAGTCAGAAACATTCATTACATGGGTTGAGGACATGCCTTCTAGGTTCCGCAACGCTTCGTATCCATGAACAGCTTCTAGCGTGGAGGATGTCGTCGAAAGACCAGAGGTAATTCCGAAACCACCGTGACTACGTGCGGCACCTGAAATTGGTGTGGAACCAACCATTCATTGGGGATAGATATTGTAATCTGTACTCACCTGTCGGTTCAGCGACGCAAATCAGGCTAGCCATTCCGTCAGTAAACAATTGGAAAAAAAGAAACCACGAAACGAACCTATTAATGAGCATGCCCGGTTCATATCATGTCCTGCCGCCACAGGCTCTTCACCAGGTTCCCCCCGTCCAAAAAAGTCCTCAATACCGTGTGTATTTGGAAGAGTGGTGGATTTATCGAGAAAACTCCGGAGAGCCATCTCAACACTTTTCAATCCTTGTGCCACCTCCCATAACTCATCGGTGAGCGCCTTTTCATACATTACAAGAGTGGTCGGTTTCGTTCCTAGAGATCGAAATATCTTGGAAGGCCAAGTGAGTGTCAAGATCTTTACAAGCTTTAAACTTGACAAACCTCTACCAGCTGGACATCACTGAACGCCCAGGTTATCAAAGGAATGGGCAGAAGAAGGGCGAGAAAAGAAATAGATAGCGCAACCCTGAGGGGTATCGAAATGGCCGTGACGTTCTTGCTCGCCGCTTGGATGGATTTTCTATCCCGATCCATGATTTCGAATCCGCGGCTGTAATATTGGTCGAAGGAGGAAAAAGGCGAATACATAGCATACTCACCCTGATAGATAATCGAGTACTTTATCCATTGATTTTGGGACGTCGAATTTGCCCTACGGTAGATATTCAACGAGTCGTTTTATACGCAACCTATTGCAACATACCTCACAATAGCATCCCATCAGAAACGCAGTGGAGGTCAAATTAGAAAGTATAGACGCCGCCTGGGATGTGGAAGTGGGAGTCATATTGCAAAGAATAGACTCTGCGCAGAACGTGGAGGTGAGGTTGTCATAAAGTGCTTTACGTTGTAGATCCGCAGGACCCAGAGTCTCATTGTGCGTCTCCGACGTCATGGTCAATCTGGACATAGGGCCAATTATTTCACCGGCGGCGACTACGACCGAACGCCAGTTGTGCAGTTTATCCATGACCTGAATCCAGACCAAATAATACACAAATGAGTGAAAAGAGGATATGAACAACAATATGCTGACGATTTTACTTTTCCCCTTGATAATTAGCCGAGGGTTACAGGTTCGGCGTCGGATCTCTAGGTTTCTCGGTATTCCCAACTTCTCGGCGAGGAGTTGGATGGCTTGAAGACCAAATATGGCGTTTCCCGGTGGAAACTTCGGGTTCGAGTTCGGTTCTGCACGATTAACGGCGTCAAAACCAAAGAAGAAACGTGCGTAGAGCTGCGGTGCGGTTCCATTACTGGACAGTTGACCATCGGTGACTGCTGCGATATTTCTGATGAGGGCCTAATTCCACCAGCACTCATGAGAATCATCCGATACACGGAGTAACATACTTGCATTGAACTGGACATGTGGTGGTACCTTCAAAGTAACCGGCGGATATTCAGGCCAGTTTCTCCACCCCTCGTCGCTGATTCCATGAATTGACCACGGGAGATGAAGAACCAAAGGAGAATTGGTGACCCGTTGAATCACCAAGGGCGGAGGGTGATCGCTGGTATTCGTAGAAAATGATGACTGCATGCTTGAAGTGGAGGCGATTGTGGTTGTGTCCGTTCCTACGATGTAACTCAGTCAATTTACGGATACTCAAGATCGTGAACGGGCGTAATTACGGAAGCCATATGCACCCCCGCGAACAGCTGTTCGGACATGCAGGACCGATAGGTCGCCTAACCCCACGTCGCCCAATGTATCGGTCACCTCGAGCGATGCCAATTTTCGCCCAGGAAAAACAACGTAGTGCTTGACTCTGGTGAGATCCGTAATGAAATGCAGTCGCCGCAGTTGGAACAGAACATCGATGATTTTATCGCCGGAAGCCATGGCTAAACGGATCAGTCAATCTGCTAGGCTGAATTTGGTCGATACTCACTGAGATGTACTGGTTTATGAAACGGCCCTAAAACCGTGATTTGTATGGTTGCGCTGCCTTGACCGGGACAAGAATGTCTCAGACCAAACGTCGAATTTGTGGTCCGGGAAAAACGTCGTTGGACGGGATCCGGAGCGTTGAGAGGCTCGCATTCAAACATCATTTCGAATGAGATCGAGGAAGCGGATGTGTGTCGTTACATGCAAAGAATGAGGATCCGGAGAACCTTCATACACGTGGTGGCCGCGAGGCAAATCTAAAGACTGCCTTGAATGCACCTGGCCACGGTCACTTATTTGGAGGTCTTCCAAAGCTATGCGCGGGGAAACATGTACAGAAAACTGCAATATGCGTTGAAGAACGAGTCAATGGACCTTGACATCCTGACTCTGGTTTCCTCGATTCCGCGACGTGCAGTGCCCAAACTCCATCCATTCGGTGAAGACCCAGTCATCATCTGTTCACCTCGAAAGAAATCTGGAAGAAGAGCGGGGGAGGTAGGTTCTACCGGCCAGCACGTCTCGCAGTTTTCCCCGGTGGATTGATGCCATGAAAACAAGCAGCGCACTAAGCGCGGTGCGAACCACACGAAATGAAGTACCGGATCCCTGAATTAGCGGCTGGCCGTCGCCGTAGTGCTGTTCGTGAAGATTAGCCTCGCGGGCTTTCAAATTACGAAGGTTGGAGAAACGATCAGAAAGATATCCAAGGGCGTTGTTCAGAGGTATAGTACTTGATTGCTGAACATGTACGGCATCACTTTTGGCGAGGCGACGTACGTACTTGCGTAGAACGGGTTTAGTGACTGCGACGTCGGGAGACTCAGGACTGAGTGTATTCGCAGCCAACTAAATCAGTGCAGACAAAAGACGGATGTGAGCTGAGAGAAATAAGTGCAGTGTCAGCGGGTTGTAGGAGATGGACTTGCACAGGCGAATGACATGCGACGTCGTGAGATCATGGCCGTCACAGGACCGAGCGCAGCCGCAGCCAGCTAAACCAGCGCAGACCACGGACGGATGTGAGAGAGACGGGTGTACCTAGTGGAATAATTATGGCGACCTGTCGACACGCGACGCGTAGCGTGCTAGATACTGTGGCCGAGGACGCGCTCCGACTTCCCAAGAAGCAAAGGATTTGCCTGCAATTGCCTGCGGACGATGAACGCCGAGGTCCGTCGTCTGGCGCGCAAAAAGCGGGCCGACTTGCTCTCCAATCGTCAAGAGCACAAAAAGTGGTCCGACTGGCTGGTCCCTCACATATTGTCACCCATAAGACTGTGAGATTGGTTGGAATGAGCTGAGACATCGATTTTGGTGCTACTCGCTCGACATTGCCGAGATGCAGCAAGTTCTGGTGCGACTAAGGAAACATGACACTAACGACTTAGAAGTCGTGTTGGAGGACTATATGCCCACCCTTTGGATGAAGTCCACAGGGCAAAAGATAGCATAGATCTTGAAGAAATCCAATCGAGGGCGCAGTGAAAGTGTGTTGACAAGAGGAGAAGGACGGTGAAGAGAGTTGATGCGCGAACTTACTAGTAAGTACTACATAGTCCTTGTGTACGGAATCCATCGATGGCTGTGTCTGTTGTTTTGTCATTGTGTACGGATTTCCACCATCCACAATTCATAAATAAACAAACGTTCCTCGCCACTCGCTAATGGCGACGAAATCGAAATCCAAGAAACCTTTCGCCGATGAACCTCCCGCCATCAAGGGAGGACACATCCGTTTCTTTCTATTTCGGGACTACCCCTCCTTCTACTTAGAGATTCCTGTCGAACGTATCGAGGCAAATTGCAAGTGGCCGATTCGCTATCTCAGATATCTGGCATTTGTGTTGGTGGGGCTGGATGGCCAAATCTGTACATCTAAACCCTCGAACTCGAGTGCATTCATGAAAGCCGCAGCCGCAACCAAGAACCTTCTAGGGGACAAGGATAAGATCCAGGAGGGCGAAACGTATCATTTTGACCACCGTCAGTAGTCAACAAACTTGTTTGTGTACAAGCTGAAACATCCACAGCCGACGCGCAATTTTCCAAGGCCCTGAAGCACGCTGTCGAGCTCAAAGTAGCCGTAGCTGGCTCAGCGTCGGGCTCGGCAGCTCTCAATGATGACCCCATCCGACGCAACGCTGCCTTCGGTCGCCGAGTAAAGATCCGGGACAACGTTTGCATATTCACGGACGATCTAGGAGCCCAGGCCCATCACATTGTACCCCTTTCGAAAGGAGCGGCGGTACGAATCAGTAGTTTGAAAAACCTTTTATATTCACAGTCTGTTGTGCAGGGGTTGGAGCTCATTAAGGATACTCGCATCACTAAGGGTCAGAAATCGACCGATGTATCTGACATTGACGACCCTCGGAATGGCCTTTATCTGTCCCCCTCCATACACGCGCAAGTAAAATATTTTGGTATCCTCCCGGTATGTTCCTCTTTCTCGCACCTGAACGCCAGCTGATTTCATTCTGAAAGACACCCAACCCTATCTTGCAAATGGACGATGTCCCGCCGCGATTCGAGCGCGACAAACTCCCGTCCCATTTGGATTACCCTGAAGACTCGCGGTTCACATTCCAGTGGATCGGATACGACGATGAGCGGCGCAGGCACGATGCTAAATACCACTGGCAAGGGAGGGACGCAGCCTTCGTGCGAGAACAACCCGAGGATGTGCGAGAACAACCCGAGGATCTGGACGAACAACCCGAGGATCTGGACGAACAACCCGAGGATTTGGACTCCGGCTCCGAAATTGAAGTGGACTCGGAGGAGGCCGATAGGGTCGGTTATGATCCTTACACAGCACCCTACCAACTCCCCTCCGAGTTTCTTCTTCATTACGCCTATGCCGGAGTGGTTCTCCGCCATTGGGCTTCAACTTTGGAACCCTTTACACGCAAATCTATCCCAAGGAGGGAGAAGAAAGTATCCCTGATGAACGCCGCCTACACTCGTCTAACACGACGCGCCGCTGGCCATGGCTGGTTACGCACACACCCAAAAGATAAGGATGGAGGCAAAGGCAAAGGCAAGGGAGAGGGAGGCAAGAGACAGGGCAGCAGCCGGGGCAAACAGCGTGGTGCTACCCAAGATAGCCAACAGCGCGCGGTGCTGAGCTACGGGGGGTGCGAGTCTGATTCCGATTCGGACAATGCAGGGGACTTGGTCCTCCAGCTGTCCCTGGCCCACCCTGAAATTCGTGGTCGTCTGGACGAGTCGGCACTCCAGTTTCGCAACAAGATCATCGCCTGGCAGCTCGGGACTTCCGACACTCGGTTTTCCATCGACCTAGACTCCGACGGAGACAGTGCCTCAGGCTCCGGCCACAGTGAAGAGATGCGCAGGATTGAAATGTTGCTTTCTTGACTTGACAGATTACACGATGTATTTTTTCGAGTGACTACTAATTTCTGATAAATCCTTTCCTTCTTAGTCAAACTGCAACTCTTGGCGCTGATATGGATGTTGATAAAGAAGTTGATTAGTTAGTTTGTCAAAATGGTCAATCTGTATGTACCCGTTCTGTCGTCGGGGTAGGGGCTCTTGTGTAGGAGGAAATTCGATTTTTCTATCGTAATCAATATTGTTATGTAACAACATCCAAAGCTTTGAAAGCACTGACGCTCGCAAGATCATGTGAGTTTCGCCATAATTTTCCGCTGTTTTGGACTTATTTATTCCAAAAGTGACCATCTTACGGCCATTGTAGCTAATTATCCCCTACATCATTCCACTTTGGGATCGATTGGTGTAGCCGGCGCCCTTATAATTATACATAATATGGTTGATCCAGATCCGCCTCCCATAAATTATTGGTTGATCCATTACCGGTGATTGCTTTCATCGGCGGTGTGCTCAGCAGCCGCCTTTTTCTCCATATCTCAGGACTATGCCTGATGCTGGAGGATTTACCGGTCGCTAAGACTCACCGTCGAAAAATACTTCTTTCGTGCGGGTTTGATTGTGGAGAAATCAGCTATGAAAACTTATTATGACACAGTGTGTCATTCATTTCATGTCCGAGGTTGCCACTCTCTCAGATCTCAGCGCTCAGCGCTCAGCAACTAGGCTGTTAACACATTTTTTGTATATGAAATTAAGGCGATTCACGTCTCGCAACATCTCGCATCAATTCGCTTCGATACCCCGTGACCTGTCCATGGATTTTCCTAGTATTTTCCTCCGGTCGCGGCGCGGTCCCTCTTGCCAACACTCGATTAGAGTTCTCCTAGATCTATGCTATCCTTTGCCGTGTGGCCTCTATCCAAAGTGTGGTCATATAGTCGTCCAACACCACATGTTTCCTTGGTCGCACCAGAACTTGCTGTATCTCAACATTGGCGAGTGAGCGCCAGAATCGATATCGCAGCTCATTCCAACGTTAACCAATCCCACAGTCTTATGGGTGCGAACATGTGAAGGGCCAGCCAGTCGGACCACTTTTCGTGCTCTTGATGATTGGAGGAGACCAAGTCGGTCCGCTTTTTGCGCGCCAGACGACGGACCCCGGCGTTCATCGCCCGCAGGCAATTGCGAGAAGTGATCTCGTGGTCATCATCAGCCATTAGATGGGAGCGCGTACTCGGCCACAGTATGGCACGCTACGCATCGCGTGTCGACACGTCGCCCGGTCTCTCGCAGTCCTCGGTCTGCGCTGCTTATCAGTTGGCTGCGGCTGCGACAGGTCCCGAGTCTCCCGACCTCGCCACTAGCCGCTGCACCGAGTATTATCTAAGTCCGCATCCTTCCAAATGTCATCGCCTTGCTCATAATTATTCCGCTAGGTACACACGCCTCTCTCGCATCCGACCTTGGCCTGCGCTGGTTTAGCTGGCTGCGGCTGCGTTCGGTGTGGAACGACCACGATCTCCCCCATCGAAAATGACCCACCGGTCGAGTAAGTCCACCCCCTTCAACCCGCTGACACCGCACTTATTTCTCTCAGCTCACATCCGTCTTTGATCTGCGCTGATTTGGTTGGCTGCGGATACACTCGGTCCTAGGTCTGAGTCTCCCGACGTCGCAAGTCGCTAACCGGTCTAGGACTTGCACCGAAGTCCGTACCCTTCCAAAGGGCACAACTTTACCCGTAATTATTCCACAAGATGCACCCGCCTCTCTAACATCCGTTCGTGGTCAGCGCTGGTCTAGGTGGCTGCGGCTGCGCTCGGTCCTGTAAAGTCGCAAGTCACCCGCCGGATCAAGTCCATCTCCTTGCACGGGCCACTGGACTCAATCTTCTTAGATGCACACGACCAGAGACGCTAAAGTCGCCACCCCTTATCAAGTTCCCGGCTCTCCTCTCGCTCTCCTCGACGCCAGGTTTGTGGCTCATCTCTTTGCAGAAGCATTGTCTTATTTATCTACATACGTCCAGTGTCTCATACGCGATGTCGTATGAATTCATATCCAGCTGTGAGACCCGAATCCCAAACTCCCAACTCCCTGTCTCCAAATCCTTTCACCCCAACGTTTGCTTAATGCTCTAAACATCGTGTCGATTGTACACGTGATCATGGTGTATCACGTTGGCTCAGGAAAAACGTTCCAATAAGTAGATGAATATTTGTGTTTCGCTAGCATCCGATAACATCCGGCTTTATCTCTCATGCACCCCCGGCGCCCAACTTCGCCACCCCGAACCGAGTCGGGAAGAGGCTACGAAACGTCAAGTGGCGAGTATTCTCTTGTATCTGGATCGAGTACGGTATTCTTCATCTCGTTCGCATTTCCTTCAGATGCCATGTCATCGATGTTTGGGGGCAGTCAATATGAAGAAGTGAGACAGGCGTATTCAGGTACTTCGACGTGGCTGCAAGGCTGCATTCTTGGCACCGACGATGTTATAGGTGGTTCGTACCGAACTTCGAGTCTTTATTCGGAGGGTCGGTCTGTAGTCGTTCCGAGTGTCAACTCAAGCAATCACGATGAAGGGCGTAACTCTCAAGCCCTATCACCGAAAGACAAAGGGAAGAGACGACAGCGATTTTTTTCAGACGCAGTGGACAATGACGAAGATCTCGAATCGGATGTAAATCATTCTTTCCTTGCGATAGAAAGACGTTAATCCTTTCGACAGACACGGTCCTTTGAACGGCCTCCTCCCATTGCTACCCAGCGGCGTGACCAGCATCGGAGCCACCGAGCTACACAGGATCCCGTCGCAGGGCCTAGTGGCCACGAGCACCCTTCGGATAAGGAGGAAGAGAGGATTGCTAAAGAGAGGTTCGAAAACTTTAAAGCTATATGGGAATCGTCCCAAAGAACAAGGGTGTGGGCGTCTCAGACAGGCGCAGCGACTGCACCAGAACCTACTCAGGTACTGCATTACCGTGACAGATTTATTCTTTACTTATCAGACCCAGCCCCGGCCTGTGTCCCCCGACCGCAGACCCCCAACACGTCAAGCTACAACTAACCCCAATAATCAGGTACGACTACCAATTTACATCTCTATAACTCATTCGTAACTTACCTTTACCTGGTCAGAACCAGCCTGAGCCCCCAGTCCAGCGGAGAACTCATAATACTCAGGTACGAGTAGGGCTCAACCCCTTGCCAAATGTCCTCCCTGTTGAATCACATTAGTTTATACCGGTCTCTCGAGACGATTTTCAAGACTTTCGTCGTGAGGTTCAAGAGCTGATTCGAGGGATGCATATGGGGGCAGATCGACTCCCTGCGCCAGCACCTCCCCCGCCTCCTCCCCCTCCCCCGCCTCACGATAGAGATCACGGGTCTTCGCCATATTTAGATTTACCAAGGCAGAAAACCGGACATCCCCGTCGTCGCCCAGCCACCGTGATGCAAATAGCAGTAAGAAAAGTCCCCAGAGAGTTAGTATACAACCTGATTAGCGCCTTCAGAGGATGGTACGAAAGCAGCTGCAAGATATGGTTGCCCATGAGGTCCAGATCATGCCCGCCGTTTCATCAGAGGAACGTGCTGCCTTTGAGGCGGAGGCTATGTTGCCTCGCAGAACGAGACCAGAGGCGACGTCTGCACATAGTTTCCGATATGACGTTCAGGGCACACCACATTCCCCCTGGAACAAATCTGCTGCACGTGTGTTTGCAGACGCTGTCATACAAAAAAACGGTCTTCCAAACACGGTTGAAATGTTTGACGCTTTGCAACGCGCATTCACCGCACACCTAGAGACAATCATAAGGCGGTATCGATCGTCGCTCAAGTCCCCTGCAAGTCGTGCACACGCCAAATCTATAGACCGGCGTCAAACACGAAAATACACTGTTTCGTGCTCTGCTTGCTGCTGTGAACCAGGCTTATTTTGGGATATCTAGCTTTTCTACAGACGCCGTTGGGTTACGTACAATTTACCGGCACTCGCAAGACATATCGAAATGGTTGAAGAACTTGGTATCGATGGGATGTCTGACACCGAGTCCGAGGTTGAAGCCGATGGCTCTGACGTCCGGTATTACATCGTGTCACCGAAGTGGCGGGCCGGACGAATTACACCGTGGTTGCGGTTTCTTGATTCCGTTTACAAAATCCTCCGCAGAGGGGGCGCGTCTCATGCTATTCGTGGAGCACTCCCCGGGATGCGCATACCGACGAACAGGAAAAGTACCATCAGCAAGTACGTTGCAGGCCTTCCGATTAACGCGTATGACACCGAATGGATGGACGAGGACTTGCTGAGGAAGAATGAACTCCGCACTCGCCAGCCTTATGATTTCTCCCACGATCCTGATCTTATCTTGTATGTGATTATAATGATCTCTTTTTTTTCGATTCCTGATCAATTATTTGAAGGATGGCTTTTCAAAATGCGGAACAAACGTAGATGTATCATAATATTGATTGAGAACCACAAACGGTCGCTGTTACGTACCGGAGTACTTATAAGTATCCCACAACCATCGTTGTAGCTCGCAGATATGCTTGCCCAATTTGTAAAACAGATATTCCGCGTGGAACCGTTGAATGGTATTGGTGAAGTGGGCAATTCGTTGTGCATCGTTAGCATAACTAATTGTCCGGATACAAAGTCGATACAACGCCGTTTGCCAGACGGTACCAGTGACTTGAAAGCAAGTTTGTCGATAGATTCGAGCCATTTGCATGACACACGACACAGAGTCAAGTTACTCATTGGTCCTGGCGAATTTTAACACAGAAATAAAGTAGAAACTAAGATCTAGAGTGGATCGGTGCAAATATGTCCTCGCTCTTGAGACAGGCGCCAGGAGGCTCACCAATGGCTGCGGCTACAGTCCGACCACGATCTAGCAACCCCACCAGGGTCTCCCTGTTGTAACCACTGACATGGCTATGGATTTCCGCTTCTGTGAATTTGACACAGAACTGCCACACATCGTCAGCGATGACCAACGTCAGGCCTTTGCTAGCCAAATGCCGAGCTACCGTGTCTTGAGGCAACTGATCCATATTCGATGCGAGGTCGATGTTGACTGCTGAGAGTTCCACTGCTGCAACCTGGGCAGTAGTCTCCTCGATAATCTTGGCATATTCGCCCGGGATGATCAATATGCGCAATATCGCGAGGAACCAGTTCCTACGTCGAGCGCGTTCCGACGCCGCCCTTTGACGACCGACCCGCGGTACCAAGGTCGTCATGACCTGATATCCCCGCGCATCGCGGAGATCGACGATCCAGTCAGGACCACATGCTGGGACACCTTTGATGGTCTCGCATTTGTTATTTTGAATCCACCGCGCCAGTTGTTTAGGAGATTTGATTACTGCCGGAATATTGTTGCGACATTTAGAACGAGACTTGGGATGCCGCTGTGCCTCGTCGACTGACACCTGCGTGAGTCGGTGGGCCAATTGTACGATATCCACCGCGGGCTCTTCGGTCGCCTCGGGTTCCCATTGCATGGGTTGTGTTTCCCCCGTCATCGGATCGTCAGCAATTTCTGTTACAGGTCCAGTAGTCGGACGTTTCCGAGGAGTTTGGTTATCTGTTCGTTGCAGCTCTTCGTAGTACCCATCGCGCAGGGCGCACGCAATTTTTATTTTTTGTTCTGTTTCAAAGGTTTCCACGAGCACTTTGTCCTGCTGTTTCTGCAGCTCAGCAATGTTTACCATCAAGTGCGCGATGGTTTCTTGCGCCCGGCCAAGGATAGCCGTATCTGTGCTGAAGAGATGATTGGTTTGGCTACGACCCCTCGCGCTTCGTAGTATGCGGAGAATGCGCATATGCGGAACTAGCTCCGCGTCCTTTTCCGTGTCCTCTTCGTCGTCGTCATCTGCTGCATTTTCGTCATCCTGCTCGCCGTCGCAGTGGAAGTCACTCTCGGTTGGCGGCGCCCATTCCTCCTCGCTGTCATCACCATCCTCAGCCATGTCCGTGGATTTTTCCTCCTGATCGTCGCAGGGGTCCTCTTCAGACCATTCGGCCCACGCTTCATCGTCAGGGAGCCCGGCCATCGCAAGGGAAAGGTGCTCAACGTATCTGCTGCATGCGAGACACTTGGCGGTGCATACGGGAACGTTGAGAAGATCATGGAGATGCCAGGGTTGGCCATGGGATTTTTGGTTGACTTGCTTTGCTAACTGCCTCTCTCTCTCTTTCTCCATTTCAGATGTGAGGGGTGAAGTGTCCGTCGGTTCCATGCGGCCTATCGTGCAGTGAGGACACCAAAACACGGGGCCAGGATCCGTCGAAATGAAATGGGCCTGTGACTGAGACTGCATGAAGACCGAGTTTCAGACTAGTGAGCGGGGGAGGCTTGCATGTACAAACCATAGATTAAGTAACAGTCGATGCACGGCAAAACCGTGGACTATGGGATGCGAGCCTGGAATGAGCAGGAAATAGTTTCTCAACTGAGACACTAGACAGCGAGTTCTGTGAACGTGGTTGAATGCGGAGGCGATCCGTTTCCTATTATGTAACTGCGAAATGCCGCTTTCCTCGTACATGTGCAATTCGCATCGACTCGCAACATCTCGCATCAATTCGATTCGAGTAGCCCGTGACCTGTCCATGCATTTTCCTCCGGGTGGAAGTTCACTAGCTTTCACTGGCACCTCGCATCAATTCGCTTCGATAACTCGTGACCTGTCCATAGAGTTTCCTCTAGACCAGGGTCGCGCACATCAACTCGCTTCATCTGTCACTTTCTCTACGCACTCGATTGGAGTTTTCCAAGATCTATGCTATCCTTTGCCGTGTGGCCTATTCAAAGTGCGGGCATATAGTCCTCCAACACGACTTTTAAGTCGTTGAGAGTCAAGTTTCCTTGGTCGCACCAGAACCTGCTGCATCTTGACACTGTGGAGTGAGTGGCACTGAATCGATGTCCCAGCTCATTCCGACCAATTTCACAGTCTTCTGGGTGCAAATATGTGAGGGACCAGCCAGTCGGACCACTTTTCGTGCTCTTGACGATTGGAGACCAAGTCGGCCCGCTTTTTGTGCGCCAGACGACGGACCCCGGTGTTCATTGTCCGCAGGCAATTGCAGGCAAGTCTTTCTACTCCCGAGAAGTGATCTCATATTCATATTCAGTTCTTAGATGAGAGCCCACCTCGAGTCCTTGGCCAAATTATGGGGTACGCTAGGCGACTGGTAGCCAAGTTTCTAGTACACCGCAGGCAAGTCCATCTGTCCGCAAATGCCATCGCCTTGCTCATATTCCACCAGCTTCGCACGCTTCTCTCACATCCGTCCGCCACTGTATCATGCGTGAATATTGGGCCGGGTCGAACAAGTGAACCTAGTTGAAGCGTATCGTATGTCTGGCGACGAAGTGAGTGGCACCACGGCTGTCTCCATACATACTGACCATGATACTTGAGGCTATGGACTGTCATATAGGTACTCCGCGGTGCCCTCACAACGCGGACATGCAGAGCAGAACATCTTACGATGATCAATCCAATGCTCTCGCGAACATCGTCGACACGTACGCCAAACGATCACGCCAAAAGATCACCGATGTACTTGGTGATATCCGAAGACGGCACGGTACCAAATATGTAAATCTACGAACACGAAGACGCTATCTACTGCTGAGCGCGCGCAGGGATAAATCCAAGGCTTGGTCCCACCGCGCGCTAGCGGACTAATAATGTACGAGAATTTACTGCCGAACAACTCGGAGTGCTGATAACGTATAGGTTGTGATCACCAAACAAGCCCACGTTGGACTGGAATGTACCAGCGAACGTTGGCCAGAATTTGAAGCGACGCGACGACCACTATTATGGGGATACACGGGTAAGCATCCTACTCGATCAACTGTCTCATCTAAGGCCCGTTCCGTCCAAGATATGCCTCACGGGTGGATGAATGGATGCTTAGGATCTGGCTGCTGCCTCAGATTAAATTTCTTTTACGATGTATTCTACCACTAGTGAAGTAGGTCATCTAATATTGCAGGGAATCTTCCCTTTTTCAAGCCAGTGGCCGCTCGAAGAACTAGGCCGCTCAGAAGAAAACCCGTGAATAAAATTTCGGGTGAGCAAGTAATTGAATATATGAAATGACCACTTATCCCAGAATTCGTTACAAGCTCGCAGTTGCTGTGCACCAAGGCCGCGACCGCCCAGATACTTGGACCTTGTTTAGTTCGACCGTATAACGCAGGAGCCGATAATAAACAATTTTACGCAGAGTCTCTGCTTGGGGAGCGTGGGTGAATACTATGCCACAGGTATATGTACTGAAAATAATCTACAGATATGTGTTGTGTATTTACGCAGAAGGAGGGACATTCAAGATGTATAAAAGAATTCTGCAACGGCGAGGTTCAGCAATGTCTGTAGGAAATTTAAAGACCGACTTTTTGGCCACGAGCTGTCCAGTCTTCCGGATCGCCTCACGAACCACGCGCTCGAGGGCGTCGAAACTGCCCACGGATCGGAAGGGAACGTATTCCCGATGCGAGACTCCACAGCCCGGGCAAGGAAACACCGAAGGAACGGCCCCCATATCGCGGAGAAGAAGATGGGCGATTGCCTCTGCAATCCCACAAGATGAGAAATGAAACCTCAAAGCACTAGCACTCACCCGAGAGAATGCGTTTGCGCGCGCGAAATGCAACGTGCCAACGAATGGCTATTCCATTGGCGCAGACACGATACTCGCGCTGGCGTCGACGCATATTACTGGTGTGGCCAACCTTTACTTCCAACGCGTCGAGAAATTCGGATATTTGAATATGGCCTTGAAGATACGCGTTCAGTTTCCAGTACGGGACCCGGCTGGTAATATAAACCAGCCCAGGCCCGTCACATTTAAATGCGCGCCGCTTGGCCACAAGTGCCCGAATCCGACGTTTCGGTTGATCGATTCGCCCTCTGGACAGTTGAACACGAGTAAGCACGAGTAAGATTAAATGTTCTAAAAAATAGACGACTCACATCAGTCGCAGGAGTTCGCGACGACTACGGCGTGCGGAAATGGCAGTCCGTCGGAACGTCATGAGACACCGTGCTGAGCCGTCGACGCCTCTGTATGCGAGGTACTCGCTGCGAGACCGGCGTTGATGTTCTGTGCGGGCACCAGCGGTGCGTTGAGGCTGCAGGGCGAAAAAAGATCTTCTGTAGATTAAGGGGCAGCTGACCACGAGAACTATAGACGCCTCTCGCGGCGAGGTGATGTGAAAGACGAAAATGAGACGGACACGAGAAAATCAAACGGGATGTCACGCCAGCGGCCTGATCCTACCTCATTTCCCCAACTTATCGGACTCACCACGCTCTGCACACGGCCTTCCTCGCCCTTGTCCTCGGCATCGCCCTCCAAGACACCTACGCACGCGTGAAGGGAGAGATTCAGAACAAGCAAATTCCGGATGTCCGCAGATCGTATAGACGCTTGATTGGAGAATCGCAAAACTCGGCCGCCATTCGCGCCCGCTTCGGTAATTGCTATACTGGCCTTTGCTATTGGAATCTTTGCCGGAGAGGGCGGCTCTTCTGTGAGTCTGGTTCTTTTTATTTTTCTTTGTCTTTCTGCGTCGTCTAACTTATCGTCTCAGTTGCCGTGAACACGGTCTTGGAGAGGGCCACGGGCGTGCGTTACTGGGTTATTCGTCCACCCCCGAATTCATGTCCCTCCCACCCAAATTGTACCTCTGCCCCCTCAACGCCCTCGCCAAAGCCTGCGTCCCGTTTACACGTCCCGTTGCCAGCGCAGCGCCTACCCATCTCGCGGCGCCAGCATCGCAGCGCCTACCCGCCATGCGCCGTCTTTACGTGCAGCTCGGTCTCTGCCAACTACCGCCGCATCAAGTCGGCTGGCGCACGTACGTCTCCCTTTTTCTTCCCTTCACTTGAACCTTCAGCTCCCCCGCAGGCCAACGGCACCGCCTTTCTCATCGTCTCCTCCGTCCCTTCACCTCGCTCTGGGAACACGACGGCCAGCTCAACTCGTGGGCCGCCTTCTCCGCCGAAAAGGCCGCGCTCCTCACCGCCCTGCGCTCGATCCCCTACGTCGTCATCTTCTCGGGCGACCGGCACGAGTTTGCCTCGATCGAGTTCACCGCGCCGCCCGACGCCCTCGGCGGCCACACAGCCCGTTGAGCATGTTCGACGTCCCCTTCGTCCGCACGCTGAATATGGCAAGCGTTGAGACCGTCCCGCAGACGCGCAGCGACCTCGTCACGGTCCTGACAGGGGAGGGGCCCGTGTCCGTCAACACGACGGAGGAGGTGCCCAAGGAACGCGTCGTCCAGTATATTGCTCGCGGAAATGTCAAATGGTACGGGTTGCTGTTGTGCGCCCACTGCTAACCACTAAACGCCATCACGCAGGTCGGCCTTTGAGATAGACACGCGCGACCTCACCCGGCCGACGCTTCGCATAGAACTTGTCATCGACGGCAAGATCCGGTACCGGTGCGTCGTCTCGACCCTCGTTCGTCCTCAGGGATGATACTCATTTCCATTTTTAGCGAGGAACTCCGCGGCAGCCCCGTCAAGCTGCAGTCTTCCAACGCGCTGGGGGTGTTCGTGACGACGGGCCTCAAGGATGTGTTCAACCGCATTGGCATCACGCCCAGTAGATGGTTCTAGAGGTTCGGCTTAATGTAGTGTACATGGAATGTAATCTTCGCATTATCTACTTTTATTTTTCAGTCCTCGACTTTCCAGGTCCCGCAGTAATAACATTTCAATCTCGCTCTATACATTGTCATCCGGTGGGCGCGAAAACCGTTGCTGGATGTGTGCATAGTGGTCCATCTCTGACTGGCTGACGCTCGGCACAAGACTTCTTAGTGCGTGCTCAAAGTCCGCATGTGACACGAGCACCTCAATGTCCTCGGGCGACGCGAGCTCGGCAAGATAATACTGCGCGGTCAGCGGGCGCGGGTGCTTGTCGAGACTGGGCCGGCTGTTGAGCAACGCGAGCTTCGTCTCCAGCGCCTCCGCCTTGCGCGACATGGCGTTAAGCATCGCGTCCGAGCACAGCGCGTAAAAGTCGGCGCCCGTGTAGTTGAAGGGGCATTGTTCTGCCAGCCGCGCGAGGTCGAGGCCGGGGTCGAGCCGGAACTTGCGCGTCAACGCTTGCAAAATGTTGAGCTGCGCGGCGTGCGTGTCGCTCACGCCCAGATACAACATGCGGTCGAACCTGTCGAGTTACCTTGAATTCTATTGCGGTGAACGAATGGGGCGAGAGCGACGGACCTTCCGGGGCGGAGAAGCGCGGGGTCGAGCAGATCCGGGCGATTGGTGGCGCCAATAACAAACACGTCGGCCCCACTGCCGCCAGCCATTCCGTCCAGCTCAGCCAGCAGCTGGCTGACAATGCGATCCATGACACCGCCGGAGTCCCCGTGGTTGCCGCGCTTGGGCGCAACCGAGTCTAGCTCATCGAAGAAAATCACGCAGGGCTTTGCGTCCCGCGCACGTTGAAAGACACGCCGGACGTTCGCTTCAGACTCGCCAATGTACATGTTCAGCAGCTCCGGGCCCTTGACGGAGAAGAAATTCAGCGCGCACGAAGTCGCTACTGCCTTGGCGAGCAACGTCTTGCCCGTGCCAGGCGGACCGTACAGCAGAATGCCTGCAAAAGATCAGCACAAGTCGATACAAACAGTCCACTCACGAACCGGATCGTTTCTTGAGTCCGTCGGCAAACAGCTCGGGATGTTCCAGAGGCAGCTGTATCGTGTCCAGAATGTCTGATTTCACGGAAGCCAGTCCGCCAACATCGTCCCAAGACACGTTCGGGATCTTGGGGGCCCCAATGCTTTCTGAATACGCCACCCTAGCCTTTTCCAGTGCAGTCTCGAAATCGGCAGCTGTGAGAGCGACCCCGACGTTCATGACGTCCGCTTCGCCTCTTTTTCTATAAGCACAGATCAAGACCGGCGACGGCAATTGAAGGTGGGTCGTACGATATCCGGCTGGCCCGTCCGATGGATATCGATTCCGCACGTTGCACCAGGCTCGCAATATCACCGGCCACGAGCGCTGCTGTCTCCGTGGCAAGTTTCGGGAGCGATACGTCGGGAGCTAGGGTTGTCTCTGCGACCAACGAACGCAGGATTTCGTGACGCTCAGCTTCGTTTGGGGCCTGCGCATTTTATGAGTGCTTGGCAACCCTCCGTTTCGGCGACGTCACCTCAAATGCAATTTCGTGCTTGAAGCAGGACAGAATTCCCATAGGAACTCTCTCGGCTTCAGCAGTCGTTGCAAATACCATGACTGGATGTCCTGAAATTCTCCAGCTGTTCTGCACGTTCTCGATACATTCTCGGAGGATGGCGGTCAAAATCGATTCTGCGAGGTTTCAGGTAAAGAAACAGAAAATGGCGTTGGGAGCCCACCTTTACCCGTTTCAAGGGCCTGAGTGGTTTGGGCGAGGGCATCGATGTGACGAAGGAGGAGAATGCAGGGCGAGCACTCTTCGAGCTTTTCGAAGCGGGCCCGCAGAGTGCCTTCTGTTTTGGTGTCATTTTCACCTACGAGATCGTAACAGTTGATCTTGAAAGGAGAATTAACGACAAGGTGCCTGAACGACAGAGGAGAGAGACCTCGAGCATATGCATTCCCATACGTTGGGCAACCCAGCATGCTGTAGTAAACTTGCCCGTGCCCCGCGAGCCTTTCAAAAGCACAGATAGATGCAGATGATAATCGACTGCGTCTCGGAGTAATGTTGCTGAGCAGAGCGCAAGCAGCCGCCCATATGGGCCAGAGGGCCGGAGGAGACTGGAAGTAGTAAATCCAGCCAAGATGGCGAACAAAGCTTTTGGGCTGTTTCGGTCTAAAAGACAGTAATGAGTCGAGGTTTTTGTTTAGTGAAACGACTTACCTGGGTGAAAGTAGGTCCCCACATCGGGGATACGGCAATGTTCGACGCCAGTCTGAATGATACGAGTCACCCCTGGGTCGATCCAGCAACCCAGTTCGCCCATAGTCGAATCGAGATACACATCGCGCTTCGATATTTGCTCAGTGCGGGGCATGACATCGTGCTCGATATTGGTAATCAAGAAAAACACGACTTGGTCAGTTCTTTGCGGAAGCATAGATCTGGCAAGAACAGATATCAAGGTAGGAACAGACCCTCGCGGTGTGCTCTGGCTTACTGCTGGTCCGCATCTTGTATCTGCGAATCATCTGGTTCCTCCAGAGTCGCGCTATCGGAGTCGATACTAATTGCGATCAAATCGCCGTGCTTCACCAGCCGTTTCAAAGCACCGAAATAATTTCTCAACGACCGTAGAAAAGAATTTTGGTAGGCGCGATCAACAGAAATGGGAGAAGCGACTCGGGCTATTGTGACTGCCTTTGCGGTTGGAATCACCGGTTGACCAGAGCCAAAGGGGCTAGAGTGCAAAAATAGGGTTCTTCCAGAGAGCGAAGGAGATGCTGCACATATGTTATGCAAAAGCACAGGAGAGCCCTGAACGACGCCGCTACATTTTGTAAGGGTCAAGCCATAGGGAACAAAGGGGGCGCACTTTGACTGTACAAGGGAGTCATTAGCGATTACGCGTACGAGTCTCCGATTATTTGAACCAAAGGAGTGAACAATGACCTAGACATTGGTTACTCCAGATACATCCCCCGGAGGCAACAAACTCACCCAATCTCCGTTGAATCCACCCACTCGACCAATATCCGTGGTACGCAAATGGAGGGTATAATCTTCGTGCGGTTGGTATTCGAATTCCGCCATTGCGCGGCATTCGAATGCGATGGGCTTATTCTCGGTCGTATCAGTCGCCGGAGACGGCGGATTAAGGGACGCAGGGGCCAAGAACTGTTCGTCGATTTCAAATCCTTCTGTGTCGCTGTCCAACTCTGCTATATCATCGTGCGAGGCAATGTCGAGGGTCAGGATAAATTTGGTTTCTCCCTTGACGGCGTATCCTTGCATGACAGGTTCCAGCATGTCTAAACGATATTGGAAGGGAACACCGCTGTGTACACCGCTCCCGTTCACCAATAAATTCGAGGTGAAAATGCATAAATCTCCCTGTCGCAACACACGCTGCTCTTCACAAAGCCAGGAATCCAGTGCATCCGGTCCAGCTTCATAAGCTTCCGGTGAGAGTGCTGTTACAACAATTTCTGTGAGAGGTATAGGTTGTAGGAGTTTGAGCGAGACTAGGTTGACGGAGAAAACACGCGGGTAAATCGTCAACCAGGAGGCAGGAATAGCTAATTCTTCGGTCTGAAGCAAAGTTTAAGTATTCTGCTAGACTAACGAGAACAATCATTCCTGTTCGTCCGGGACGGCCCAAAACGATACGGCATGGCCGCCCCGGTTTGAAGTTGCGGAGACATAGAGCCGCCGAAAATCGTTTCCGGCAGAGAGTAAATTGCACAAGCGAGACCCGAGCAAGGCGACGTCTGAACCACGATATTCCGGAGTAGTTTTGGTTTTGAAAGCGCTCTCGACTGCAGGTTGAGAGTTGAGCAAACTCATGGCAGCCGCAATAGGCAAGTATTGGTCTGCAATTGTAGCAGTGCCAAACATCAAAACTTGCAAGATGAACCGCGGAGGATCTCGAGGAGGATATGGCCGGGGCGGAGGTACGCCACAGTCGTCGGCTTTCGTTTCCTTCTGACAATGCCATAGGCCGCGGGGGAGGCCGTGGCGGTTTCCAGCAACGCGATATGGGACCGCCAGACACAGTTTTAGGTCCATTTTTAACAAAAAGAAAAACCCACCGCTCTTCTCTGACGCCTTTCTCTAGAGATGGGCTCCTTTGTTCACGCCGTGGAGGATGAGATGCTTTGTTCATCATTGATGCCCGACAAAGTCCCCTACTTCAATGCTCCCATCTACTTGCAGAACAAGTCCGTCATTGGCAAAGTCGACGAAATCCTCGGGCCAATAAATGAAGTTTACTTTTCAATAAAAATGGGAGACGGCATGGTCGCGAGCAGCTTCAAAAAAGGCGATAAAGTCTACATCGGCGGAGACAAGCTCCTGCCAATGGATAAATCTAATGAGAAACCCGGTTTCCCAGAGAAACCCCTCAGATAATTTGAGTGTTATTAGGCACCCGGGTTTTTCAAGAAACCCCTCCGGCCGGTATCCCCCATCCGGAACGATTGTCACCATACTGCCGGGCGCCAAGGCGGACCGAGTGGAGTTGATCCCCGAATCGGAAACACGTTTCCGGTCTTCGAAATAAATGATTCAGCAAATCTATCTCGAGGAAAATTACAAGTATGTAAGGATCAAGATAGAATATGGAAGCCTTAGCCGTGTACATTGTCGGGATCACATATTCGGACAGTTGGAGCGATTATGACCCTCCTTGCGACACAGTGCACATTTATAAGTGCGACCAGAGCGAGACTTCTTCGGAGCAGGGCCAATTACGTCTTCATCAGGGCGCTGGATGGCCGTATGAAGACGTGTCCGCGAGCCGCCGCCTCCATGGGTAGGTCCCTCGCGTGCACTTGTAAGCCGCGCCGTGCGGGGACGACCTTTGTGTGAAATTGCTGGCGGATCAAAAATCTGCTCTCGTCTACCTTCTTCGATGTTTCGTTGGCTGTAATGCCAGATTGTCAGCTTTAAATAAAGAATGAAGGTCTGAATGTCTTACTGAAGATCCTGAAGACTTTGAACAAGGTCTTCTACTTGTTCCGTAGTCTGTATGCCAGCCATAAGAGGACGAATTGCCGCTTGAACATCATGAAAGACAGCCCGAGCGGGCAAAGTTTGAGTCCGAGGAGGTGGTGTTGCAGCGTGAGAAGTAGTATCAATAGGATTAGACGCGAAGACGGATCGAATCAGCGAAGTTTCGAATTTGAACTCCCCGGGCTGAAGCTCATGTGTGCGGCAAACAGCGGGGACCGATTCCGTTGCAAAGTCGGGGTCTTGGTACCACCTGCAATGAATAATATCACCCATGTGGACCAAGGTCTGAAAGAGGAAAACATACCGCGGCCGAATCAGAGAAATGTGGAATGGTAAGCCTTGAACGTCGATCCACGCACGGAAGTAGTGCCGGCATGGAATTCCCACATTCTGCGGCATGCAGCAATTGCAAATGTAGCGTCCATCGGGAAGTACAGCAAGGTAATGAATGGAACCACTTGAAGTGTGGCGGATACGAAGGAGATGGCGAACAACAAGGCCTCGCTTTATGACTTGTTGAATAAGCCATTGAACTGAAACATGAGCCCGGTCGTTGTCAAAGTTATTGAGCATTTGCTGATGAACCAAGTCAGTTGAATGTGTTTGAGGAACGGGGGGTCTACACGTTACGTTTTCCTCCCCTCCTGTCCACTCAAAGCCCTGTTCTTCGACCATTCTCAGTGTATAATCATTCTGAACGTTGCGCATTACCGCCATTAGAAGAACTCTTAAGACAAATGTTTTGCGTACCCATGATCGGACCTCATTCGGAAGCTGTACCACCTCCGTCTCGTAAAATAGACTGAGCTGCATTTGCTTGTAACTGATCTGGAGAGCGTACGGTCCAGCATATTGTCGCAGAGTCGCCAGAGGTCCACAGAATAATGACTCTAGGTTGGAATCATGCTGACGACGAGACGACTGAAAGAAGTGATTAATATATGGCACATCGGAAGGAAGATAAAATTACCTGGCGGACTCGAATCATCTCGCTGGTGCTCTGGTCCTCAGAGCGTTCATTCAGACCATTGAATAACTGCAAGTTAGTCTTCTTAGGTCCACCAATGAGCTTGTTGATGCGATTTTCGCCTTCAACGCGGCCGGTGGTCCGGACACCTGCTGTGAATATGTTGCTCACCCAGGCCCAGGCCCATTGAGACCGGCACGGATAAAGCTCGCTTTCCAGATAGCCGGCAGCGGCGGGATAGCTCTCACACAAGGTGCGCCACAAGCGGTCAAATTCGGTTGGAGAAACTGCGCGGTAAGCAACCCAAAAGTCGCTCTTGAAGCTATCCCACTGGTTGCCGAGTGCTGAACGGAGATTGGTAGCCACGTTTCCATCGAGATGATGCAGGCAAAAGAGATGGAACGTGAGTGGTATTGTCGAGGAAGCACTGGAAATGAGAGAGCCAGCTCGATCCGATCCAAAGACCTCGGGTGGCCTGCCAGCGCTCCGAAGATGATTACGCAAGACCCAATTATGTGTCTCCGTGTCTTCGGAGCGGTGGATAGAGTACCAGGCATTGCGAGTTTTACCAAAATTGTCAATTATAATTCCTGATGAGGATTGGGTTAGGACTCGGAGGAGGGCAGCATGATAACAAGAAGAATTACCAATGTCAAGTGGATAATTGTACTGGTTGCGGCAATAAGTATTGTCGTTGAGGAGGATGTCAGAGTAGCGCCGTGTCAACTCGGCTTGAGTTGGTGACTGCCACCATAGCGCAATCACAACCTGGTTAGCATCGAGCTTGAGGTCAAAGTCCCAGCACGGGTCATGCTCCTTTAATTCCCGAATGCGAGCAAGGATCGCGCCAAAATCCCCACCAAGACCTTGAACAACATTCCGAGCTTCAGCTCGAGCGTCATTCATGAGGTTGGAGATTTGGCGAGGCTCTAATATGTGGTCAGGGAATCGGGACGATAGAATTTGAGCCAAATGTGCACGAGTGAAATTGCTGGTAAGTGATGTGTACTCTTTGACGAGCTGGCGTTGTTCGAATGTAGGAGGGCGAGGAATGGATCCACCAACAGGAACTTCGCGCGGATGGTTATGTGTCCACTCAGCCACAGTTACATGACATCCGCCCGCTGGCAAGTAGACAAGATTCACGTGTGCCGAGCAATCTGTTCGATTAGTGCTTCCGGTGCGGTAATCGGACGGGTCAATGTCAGGGCGATGGGAGCTCCTAGTCTGACCATAGTGGTTGCAGCGAAGAGTGATTCGGGAAGCTGAGCCATCAGGTCTCCGCTTAGTCTGGCCCATACGCCAAATATGACCAAGACGAGCCTCGCGTTCGAAAACAGCTTCGCGGCCCTCTTCGAATGTTCGAAAGAATGACCCGATGCGGACAGTGTCCGCGGTCTCCCGCTCGGGTTCAGTTTGACCTGCAGTGGATTGAGGGAGTGCAGGCTTTACTAGGTTTGAGGGCTTGCGCTCCGGCGGAGAAAAGGTGAGGTCAATTGGCTCATCCTTGAATGCAACTTTAGATCTTCGGTGTTTAGTTTTTGGGACAGCAGGGCTGGGAGTGCAAAGATCGATGACGTGCTCAACTTTCACGCGCGGCGGAGTTTTCAATCCGTCGAGAACGAGCTCGGAAGGCTTGAACGAGATCAAATTCTCGAGCGGTGGAAGTCGGGGCAGGGGAGCATCATTCTCCTTCTTAAGTTCAAAGGCAGCTGCCAGTGGCCTGTAAACTGGCTCGGGCTTTCAAGATGCGTGAGTACGTGAATTAAAGAAATAAAATAACGGACTGACCATGGGCGGATAAATCTAATGAGAAACCCGGTTTCTCAGAGAAACCCCAGGCATCAGAGAAACTTTGAAAGTTTCTAATGCGCAGCCCCTCCGAAACCGCCGATCATTGTCGGCCTCGGCTCAAATGTCCGGATCTGTGTGGGCGTCAACCCGACAGTGTATTACTTCCGCTTCGGTGCGCCATCAACACAGCCGCTTCATCAACACCGCTCGCCGACCGCCAAGTAAAAAACCCCGATCTGTGGGCATACTAATGGTTATTAGTATCCAATATCTACATCTATGTTCCATTTTCCTCAACATGGAGACACATTAAAAATTCCAAGCAAGCAAACTGGGCTCGAAAATAATTCTGTTCCGACTCTTGCATTGCTTTCGCGAATATACACTGCTTTATCGGTTCATTCGCTGTGCAACCGTCTGAATGCGGTGCTTCCGACCCTGAACGCCTCATTCAGGAATTTGCCGGAATTTGCCGCCCGCCAACTTGCCAGTGCCTGCTGAACCTATTGTATAATATTTGCTGACTCCTGAAATTCCCCTGTGCTCGTATAAAAGCCACAGAGATTCAGGATTTCTTCCAGCAACCAATCTCTCGACATGGATAACTCGACCTCCGACTATATTGTCTACTCAACCCCCCTGCCTACAACAAAATTCTCAGCCTATTACTTCACCGAGCTCACTTTCCAGACTGCATCACAACTCGAATACCCATCCATCTATGCTCCAAAAACCACTTCTGGGTGGACTTTTACAAATGAGGTGCCATCCGATATCTCATCTCACCTTGTGGTAGCCCAAGAGGTCATCCCGCACATTGATGACCTGACTCCCATTCTCAAAGAGATGGAGGCCGCTTATCACCGTGGTTCTCGTTCTGTTGTAGTCACACTCACCATCCCTGGTGCAACAGTTAATTCCATTTATTCATTCGCCAAGGTACAGATTCAAATTAACTCTCCACGCATTTTTCCTGACACAATTTAGATTCAAACCTTGAAGTTTATTAATAATAACAAAGCTGCTGTGCAGTCCGCGCGCGCCTTGGTTGAATATTTCTCATCCACTTCCGTCCTAACCAAGCCCTTGCTTGATCAGTTCATCGCGCATCGTATCCACTCCAAAATTTTCGGATTTCATGTTACCAATTTCCCTCTCTGGAAGCTATCCTGCCTTCTCGGAGAAGAATGGCTTCATGAAGACGTTCTGAATGCACTCTCGGAGCTCCTGTATTTTTCCATGGCGGCACGATCAGATGATCACCACCCATCTATCCTCATCTTACCCACATCTTTCCTGAACGATGCCAAGCATCTCTTCGCACAGTCTCCCCGCCTTCTTAGTCCCAATCTCTTTGCCCTTCGTTCCCGGCTTCGATCCACTCGGGTCCAGAAAATATTTGCGTTGCATTGTGCTTCACATCATTATTCAACGTACCGCGAGGCATCGTCGCCCGCACTCGTTCAGCGTGATTCGATGGATAATGAACCGGACGAAAATATTCTAGCTATCTTCCAGTGGATACTGGCTGGCACTGGTCGTGATATTCCACTTGAAGTCTGTGCAGAAGAGACAGCTCGGCAGTCAGCAGGTTCCGGCAGCTGCGGAATAGCGGCACTCAACTTCATTGAATCTGAGATCGACGAGGAGGTTGCGCAATGGACTGATTCAACCAGCCATCTGTTTCGCCGCCGAGGACTACGCGACCTTGTGGTGTTCCATATTACCGCATCGACCCTCGGGTTTGATAGTGTGAGTTAAATTCTATCACGTTGACTTCATTCCATTCTAACTGACATTTCCAGCATTACGAGGACTGGGTCTTGGGGACTCTAAATCCCTTGGATTCTGACCCCGAGATGTCACTTGCTCCCGATGGTCCCTTTGGATACGATGACTTCAATATCCACTCGCCATCGGTACGCAATGCTTCTGTTCTTGAAATCATTAGCGCCAACTTCAATATAGGTTCTACACCCGATTTTCGAGTTCTTGAAAGAGCTCAAACGCCAACCACAAATCTCTGTAGCCCGCTCAAAGAAACACTTGGAGTTTCTCCGAGAGCCCATGGTCAGTCCGTTATTTTATTTCTTTAATTCACGTACTCACGCATCTTGAAAGCCCGAGCCAGTTTACAGGCCACTGGCAGCTGCCTTTGAACTTAAGAAGGAGAATGATGCTCCCCTGCCCCGACTTCCACCGCTCGAGAATTTGATCTCGTTCAAGCCTTCCGAGCTCGTTCTCGACGGATTGAAAACTCCGCCGCACGTGAAAGTTGAGCACGTCATCGATCTTTGCACTCCCAGCCCTGCTGTCCCAAAAACTAAACACCGAAGATCTAAAGTTGCATTCAAGGATGAGCCAATTGACCTCACCTTTTCTCCGCCGGAGCGCAAGCCCTCAAACCTAGTAAAGCCTGCACTCCCTCAATCCACTGCAGGTCAAACTGAACCCGAGCGGGAGACCGCGGACACTGTCCGCATCGGGTCATTCTTTCGAACATTCGAAGAGGGCCGCGAAGCTGTTTTCGAACGCGAGGCTCGTCTTGGTCATATTTGGCGTATGGGCCAGACTAAGCGGAGACCTGATGGCTCAGCTTCCCGAATCACTCTTCGCTGCAACCACTATGGTCAGACTAGGAGCTCCCATCGCCCTGACATTGACCCGTCCGATTACCGCACCGGAAGCACTAATCGAACAGATTGCTCGGCACACGTGAATCTTGTCTACTTGCCAGCGGGCGGATGTCATGTAACTGTGGCTGAGTGGACACATAACCATCCGCGCGAAGTTCCTGTTGGTGGATCCATTCCTCGCCCTCCTACATTCGAACAACGCCAGCTCGTCAAAGAGTACACATCACTTACCAGCAATTTCACTCGTGCACATTTGGCTCAAATTCTATCGTCCCGATTCCCTGACCACATATTAGAGCCTCGCCAAATCTCCAACCTCATGAATGACGCTCGAGCTGAAGCTCGGAATGTTGTTCAAGGTCTTGGTGGGGATTTTGGCGCGATCCTTGCTCGCATTCGGGAATTAAAGGAGCATGACCCGTGCTGGGACTTTGACCTCAAGCTCGATGCTAACCAGGTTGTGATTGCGCTATGGTGGCAGTCACCAACTCAAGCCGAGTTGACACGGCGCTACTCTGACATCCTCCTCAACGACAATACTTATTGCCGCAACCAGTACAATTATCCACTTGACATTGGTAATTCTTCTTGTTATCATGCTGCCCTCCTCCGAGTCCTAACCCAATCCTCATCAGGAATTATAATTGACAATTTTGGTAAAACTCGCAATGCCTGGTACTCTATCCACCGCTCCGAAGACACGGAGACACATAATTGGGTCTTGCGTAATCATCTTCGGAGCGCTGGCAGGCCACCCGAGGTCTTTGGATCGGATCGAGCTGGCTCTCTCATTTCCAGTGCTTCCTCGACAATACCACTCACGTTCCATCTCTTTTGCCTGCATCATCTCGATGGAAACGTGGCTACCAATCTCCGTTCAGCACTCGGCAACCAGTGGGATAGCTTCAAGAGCGACTTTTGGGTTGCTTACCGCGCAGTTTCTCCAACCGAATTTGACCGCTTGTGGCGCACCTTGTGTGAGAGCTATCCCGCCGCTGCCGGCTATCTGGAAAGCGAGCTTTATCCGTGCCGGTCTCAATGGGCCTGGGCCTGGGTGAGCAACATATTCACAGCAGGTGTCCGGACCACCGGCCGCGTTGAAGGCGAAAATCGCATCAACAAGCTCATTGGTGGACCTAAGAAGACTAACTTGCAGTTATTCAATGGTCTGAATGAACGCTCTGAGGACCAGAGCACCAGCGAGATGATTCGAGTCCGCCAGGTAATTTTATCTTCCTTCCGATGTGCCATATATTAATCACTTCTTTCAGTCGTCTCGTCGTCAGCATGATTCCAACCTAGAGTCATTATTCTGTGGACCTCTGGCGACTCTGCGACAATATGCTGGACCGTACGCTCTCCAGATCAGTTACAAGCAAATGCAGCTCAGTCTATTTTACGAGACGGAGGTGGTACAGCTTCCGAATGAGGTCCGATCATGGGTACGCAAAACATTTGTCTTAAGAGTTCTTCTAATGGCGGTAATGCGCAACGTTCAGAATGATTATACACTGAGAATGGTCGAAGAACAGGGCTTTGAGTGGACAGGAGGGGAGGAAAACGTAACGTGTAGACCCCCCGTTCCTCAAACACATTCAACTGACTTGGTTCATCAGCAAATGCTCAATAACTTTGACAACGACCGGGCTCATGTTTCAGTTCAATGGCTTATTCAACAAGTCATAAAGCGAGGCCTTGTTGTTCGCCATCTCCTTCGTATCCGCCACACTTCAAGTGGTTCCATTCATTACCTTGCTGTACTTCCCGATGGACGCTACATTTGCAATTGCTGCATGCCGCAGAATGTGGGAATTCCATGCCGGCACTACTTCCGTGCGTGGATCGACGTTCAAGGCTTACCATTCCACATTTCTCTGATTCGGCCGCGGTATGTTTTCCTCTTTCAGACCTTGGTCCACATGGGTGATATTATTCATTGCAGGTGGTACCAAGACCCCGACTTTGCAACGGAATCGGTCCCCGCTGTTTGCCGCACACATGAGCTTCAGCCCGGGGAGTTCAAATTCGAAACTTCGCTGATTCGATCCGTCTTCGCGTCTAATCCTATTGATACTACTTCTCACGCTGCAACACCACCTCCTCGGACTCAAACTTTGCCCGCTCGGGCTGTCTTTCATGATGTTCAAGCGGCAATTCGTCCTCTTATGGCTGGCATACAGACTACGGAACAAGTAGAAGACCTTGTTCAAAGTCTTCAGGATCTTCAGTAAGACATTCAGACCTTCATTCTTTATTTAAAGCTGACAATCTGGCATTACAGCCAACGAAACATCGAAGAAGGTAGACGAGAGCAGATTTTTGATCCGCCAGCAATTTCACACAAAGGTCGTCCCCGCACGGCGCGGCTTACAAGTGCACGCGAGGGACCTACCCATGGAGGCGGCGGCTCGCGGACACGTCTTCATACGGCCATCCAGCGCCCTGATGAAGACGTAATTGGCCCTGCTCCGAAGAAGTCTCGCTCTGGTCGCACTTATAAATGTGCACTGTGTCGCAAGGAGGGTCATAATCGCTCCAACTGTCCGAATATGTGATCCCGACAATGTACACGGCTAAGGCTTCCATATTCTATCTTGATCCTTACATACTTGTAATTTTCCTCGAGATAGATTTGCTGAATCATTTATTTCGAAGACCGGAAACGTGTTTCCGATTCGGGGATCAACTCCACTCGGTCCGCCTTGGCGCCCGGCAGTATGGTGACAATCGTTCCGGATGGGGGATACCGGCCGGAGGGGTTTCTTGAAAAACCCGGGTGCCTAATAACACTCAAATTATCTGAGGGGTTTCTCTGGGAAACCGGGTTTCTCATTAGATTTATCCACCATGGGCTCTCGGAGAAACTCCAAGTGTTTCTTTGAGCGGGCTACAGAGATTTGTGGTTGGCGTTTGAGCTCTTTCAAGAACTCGAAAATCGGGTGTAGAACCTATATTGAAGTTGGCGCTAATGATTTCAAGAACAGAAGCATTGCGTACCGATGGCGAGTGGATATTGAAGTCATCGTATCCAAAGGGACCATCGGGAGCAAGTGACATCTCGGGGTCAGAATCCAAGGGATTTAGAGTCCCCAAGACCCAGTCCTCGTAATGCTGGAAATGTCAGTTAGAATGGAATGAAGTCAACGTGATAGAATTTAACTCACACTATCAAACCCGAGGGTCGATGCGGTAATATGGAACACCACAAGGTCGCGTAGTCCTCGGCGGCGAAACAGATGGCTGGTTGAATCAGTCCATTGCGCAACCTCCTCGTCGATCTCAGATTCAATGAAGTTGAGTGCCGCTATTCCGCAGCTGCCGGAACCTGCTGACTGCCGAGCTGTCTCTTCTGCACAGACTTCAAGTGGAATATCACGACCAGTGCCAGCCAGTATCCACTGGAAGATAGCTAGAATATTTTCGTCCGGTTCATTATCCATCGAATCACGCTGAACGAGTGCGGGCGACGATGCCTCGCGGTACGTTGAATAATGATGTGAAGCACAATGCAACGCAAATATTTTCTGGACCCGAGTGGATCGAAGCCGGGAACGAAGGGCAAAGAGATTGGGACTAAGAAGGCGGGGAGACTGTGCGAAGAGATGCTTGGCATCGTTCAGGAAAGATGTGGGTAAGATGAGGATAGATGGGTGGTGATCATCTGATCGTGCCGCCATGGAAAAATACAGGAGCTCCGAGAGTGCATTCAGAACGTCTTCATGAAGCCATTCTTCTCCGAGAAGGCAGGATAGCTTCCAGAGAGGGAAATTGGTAACATGAAATCCGAAAATTTTGGAGTGGATACGATGCGCGATGAACTGATCAAGCAAGGGCTTGGTTAGGACGGAAGTGGATGAGAAATATTCAACCAAGGCGCGCGCGGACTGCACAGCAGCTTTGTTATTATTAATAAACTTCAAGGTTTGAATCTAAATTGTGTCAGGAAAAATGCGTGGAGAGTTAATTTGAATCTGTACCTTGGCGAATGAATAAATGGAATTAACTGTTGCACCAGGGATGGTGAGTGTGACTACAACAGAACGAGAACCACGGTGATAAGCGGCCTCCATCTCTTTGAGAATGGGAGTCAGGTCATCAATGTGCGGGATGACCTCTTGGGCTACCACAAGGTGAGATGAGATATCGGATGGCACCTCATTTGTAAAAGTCCACCCAGAAGTGGTTTTTGGAGCATAGATGGATGGGTATTCGAGTTGTGATGCAGTCTGGAAAGTGAGCTCGGTGAAGTAATAGGCTGAGAATTTTGTTGTAGGCAGGGGGGTTGAGTAGACAATATAGTCGGAGGTCGAGTTATCCATGTCGAGAGATTGGTTGCTGGAAGAAATCCTGAATCTCTGTGGCTTTTATACGAGCACAGGGGAATTTCAGGAGTCAGCAAATATTATACAATAGGTTCAGCAGGCACTGGCAAGTTGGCGGGCGGCAAATTCCGGCAAATTCCTGAATGAGGCGTTCAGGGTCGGAAGCACCGCATTCAGACGGTTGCACAGCGAATGAACCGATAAAGCAGTGTATATTCGCGAAAGCAATGCAAGAGTCGGAACAGAATTATTTTCGAGCCCAGTTTGCTTGCTTGGAATTTTTAATGTGTCTCCATGTTGAGGAAAATGGAACATAGATGTAGATATTGGATACTAATAACCATTAGTATGCCCACAGATCGGGGTTTTTTACTTGGCGGTCGGCGAGCGGTGTTGATGAAGCGGCTGTGTTGATGGCGCACCGAAGCGGAAGTAATACACTGTCGGGTTGACGCCCACACAGATCCGGACATTTGAGCCGAGGCCGACAATGATCGGCGGTTTCGGAGGGGCTGCGCATTAGAAACTTTCAAAGTTTCTCTGATGCCTGGGGTTTCTCTGAGAAACCGGGTTTCTCATTAGATTTATCCCCTGCCAATAGACAGATTTCTGCCGAAACCAAAAGTGGCCGGAGGTGCGCCGGCTAATAAATTCCTGCTACAAGGACTAATCATTGAAGGAAATACTAGGCGTCACCAGTAAGCAGGCATGCCCTGTATCGCTCATCTTACTCATTTCATCACAGAACGTGGGCGCGGCAGAGGAGCACCCGGCGGTTTTGGGCGAGGTGCCCCCCGTGGTGGACGTGGTGGGTTTCAGTCCAGAGGAGGCCCTCGTGGGGGGAGGGCGGGGCGGGTCTCGGGGCTCATTTGGAGACCGAGGAGGAAGGGGGGGATTTTCCGGCGGTCGGGGCGGGGGAGGCGGATTTTCTGGTGGCCGGGGCGGGGGAGGCGGCTGGGTTGCTCGTGGTGCTGGTGGAGGGGGACGTGGTGGATATCGAGGTTCAGGCTAGCCTTGCAATCCAATTTGTGTATTCACCGGACGGAACTGAGGCCAAAGTGGAAGGTAAGAGAAGAAACGCGATCACGTTGTCACTCGGACTGCTGTTCGAAAATATATTTGCGTGGCTGTAACTGCTTACAACGTCCTTTGCCTTTGTATAACTGTCCTTCTCCTTATCCGAGATCTGTCGTTGAGCGTCGAAAACGAATCGAGTCACGAACGGGAAGCACTGCTCTGAACCAAACAACCACGATGGCGTTGCAGTTTTGGAAGCCTGGCACCGCAGGCCCCGGTAGCAGCCTCGACCGAGAGACCGAGGGAGAGGATTACGCTGTTCCATCTGCTATATCTTCTCTGTCTATTCAGAGCCAGCGTGAACGTCTTCCTATTTTCAAACATCGCACGTACTCCAGCCCTTTCCACTGAGACGTGGCCTTGAATTCTGACCTTAGGGGATAAACTGTTGTACGCCATCGAAAAACATGGTGTGACCATTGTCGTGGGCCAAACTGGCTGTGGCAAAACCACTCGTAACGTTTTGCGGTAGAAATGTCGCCGTCCAGGCCTGACAGTTTCTTTTAGAATTGCCACAATATCTTATGGAATCTGGCTGGGCAGGCAATGGGAACGTCATTGCTTGTACTCAGCCTCGACGCGTGGCTGCCACCTCCGTTGCTGGCCGAGTAGCCGCTGAAGTCGGGTCTCTACTCGGGGACGAGGTGTGTGTGATGTACAAGTATTTGCCTACTATTCATCCCGTTTTCTTACTAGGTTGGCTATACCATCCGGTTTGAAGATGTCAGCGACAAGGAAAGAACCCGGATATTGTACATGACAGACGGGATGCTTTTCCGTGAAACTCTGGTCGACCCTCTTCTGAGTCGGTACAGCGTCATTATGGTGAGTTACGAGCGCTTATTCATTTCGCAGTTTTGAAACCCTGATTTGAGAAAGATTGATGAAGCCCACGAACGCAGTGTCTACACAGACCTCCTGCTCGGCGTTTTGAAGAAGTAGGTTCAGAAGATTGTTCAACTGGCTTGAGCCTCACTTTCGCTGTCGCAGAATCCGACGGAAACGACCAACTCTCCGATTGATTGTCTCTTCGGCCACTCTCGATGCTACCGCCTTTCTCGACTATTTCACTGCCTCCACCTCGCCTGAAGAGGCCACTATCGTCAGCCTAGAAGGCCGAATGTATCCTGTCGAGGTGGCCTATTTAAAAGAGCCTGCTCCCGATTATGTCAGGAAAGCGGCAGAAGTCGCTTGGAACATAAATTTACAGGTGGGGCGTATGTTAATATCTAGGTGTCTGGCATCAATTTCCTCGTAGCAAGGCACTGGTGACATATTGGTGTTTCTGACTGGTCTGTCTTGATGTTTTCTTCTACCTTGCGGATCATTGACGAGTACATAGGATGTGTTTGTGATTCCCGACGGAGCACAAGGTGCTCTGGCTGAGCTTGAACGCCGGAAATTCACAGCCGAAGAAGGGGTGATTGTCACTTTTCTCTTCTGCGGCTTTCATTCACTGAGTGAAATAGGGCCATCTCACATTACTAAACGGCACGCGTATTGATTCATAGATCATGGTCTTAACTTGCTGACCCGGTCATCAGCTTACAATGCTTTCACGAGATACGGCCGCTCTTCGGGTTGGTGTAAATCGCATGCATTGTCATTCCGTGCCATGTCGCGTGCCGTTTCAATTCGATCCCAGCTGAAAAAGTACATGCTACGCTTCAATTTGCCCATCGAAAGCTGTGAGGGGGACGCGAGGCGTCTGCGCCGATGTCTCGTCAACGGCTATTGGCGCAACGGGGCGAGATGGGTGGCTGATGGAACGTATCGATCTGTGAGAGGCAATCGGGTACGATAAAATCATTCATCCCGTCTTGTAAAAAGCTGACCCGCCGTAGACGCTGCATGTGCACCCGACCTCGGTGCTCTTCACTCGGAAACCTCGTTCAGGTTGGGTGGTGTTCCACGAAATGGAGGAAACCAAAAAGACACAGTAAGCCTGACCAATCTGCGAAGTATCTCCACTTAACTCTCGGCCAGAATACGTATTATCACTGAAATCGAGCCGGATTGGCTGGTAGATCATGGGCACAAATATCACGACAAGAGGGTCGAGGGTCGTCCGTAGATCAACTCTGTTTTCTGCATTCCTGTACATCCAACGTTCTCAAAGTGGATTGCATGCAACCTCTAAAAATGATGGGAGGCAAAACACAAAAGGGATGCAATATTCCTCTCACATCCTGGACTAGGTGCAGGAGACCAAAAAAAACCTGGATACTCAGAGGATCGAACTCCAGACCGCATAGATATAACAAGGGAATCATTGCAAAGCATGTGCCATGGAATAGTATAGTACGGATGCTCATGGATTTGACGTGAAATAATCGACCGTTGACGCGAGGAAGCGAGGACGACAAGCATTTTGCATTGTTGTACGTAGTTCAAGAAAGTTCAGTGAAGACTCGTCAAGTCTCAAGAGTCCCAAAGCGCTCAAGTAGGAATCTGAATTCGGAGTGCTTGAGCTCTTCTTTGTACATGATGGATCATCCGCCCCTTCCATCAAACTTAGAGGATTGTAAGTACCGAATAAATACACTACAATTACTTTCCCCTACTGCTCGTTAACAAAGACGGCGGCCATGCCCATTCCGCTGCCGATGCACATGCTAGTGACGAATATTTTCTCGTTATACTGCTTGGCAATGTTGAGGCCAGTCGCGACCTGGCGTGCGCCAGCTGTGGATGCGGTGAGCGGGGTTGGTGAGGTGGAAAAAAAAACAGATACTTACTGCAACCGAGTGGGTGGCCGATGGCAATGGCACCGCCGTGCTTGTTGACCTTTTTGGGGTCGATCTTGAGGTGCACGACGGAGAAAATGGCTTGCGAGGCAAAGGCTTCGTTGATCTCGAAAAAGTCAATGTCGTTTTGGGAGAGACCCGTCTTTGCGAGAACCTAGTCAAGCGATGATTTAGATTTTGAGAGTAAAAACACTAAAAATACATACGCGGGGGATGGCGTATGCAGGGCCGACACCCATGATTCTCGGGGGGACACCGATGGTAGCAGCTGCGACGTACTTGCCGATGATGGGGAGACCAAGCTTCTTGGCAACGCTCCTCCGGGCTAGCAGGACAGCGGCAGCACCGTCACTGACCTGGGACGCGTTGCCGGCGTGGGTGCTACCATCCTTGATGAAGGCAGGCTTGAGCTTGGCAAGACTCTCCTTAGTGACGCCGTCCCGTACGCCGTCATCAAAGTCGACGACAATCTTCTTCTCCTCCTCCGTCTTGGGGTCGATCCACGTCACCTCGATGGGGAGGATCTCGGCCTTGAAGCGGCCCTCCTTCTGCGCCTTGGCGGCCTTTTGGAACGAGTGGGCGGCGAACGCGTCCTGGACGTCGCGGGAGATGTGGTAGTCGGACGCGACGTTTTCGGAGGTGATGCCCATGGGTATGAGACAGTCGGCGGCCTCCTGTGTGGAGAGGACGGCCTCTGAGTAGCCGGGGGGCATTGCGGCGGCGCCATAGCCTTTAGTCATGCTCTCAACGCCTGCGCCAATACCAATGTCGATCATGCCGGTCTTGATCTCGTTTGCAATCTGGCTGATGGCGGTGAGACCACTGGAGCACTGACGGTTCACGGTGTTGACAGAAGCGGTATTGGGGATTCCAGCGTGGAGGGCGGCCATGCGGGCTGCAGACGCGCCGCCGGCTGCGGGAAGGACGTTGCCGACTGCAATGTCCTCGATGAGCTTGGGGTTGAGCTTCACGGACTTGTAGACGTGGGCGAGGACATGGGAGAGGATCTGAAGAGAAATAAGAGAGCAGAAAAGACTTGTGCTAGTTATATACCCCGAGCCCGGTTATCACATGCCCGGTCAATGTGATTGATGATAAGTGCATAGATAAATAAATAGATAAATAAATAAACCTTCCTCTCCACCGAGGTCTTTCATATCTCCCTTACTCAACTCTCTCTCTCTCTCTCTCCGCACTTGTAGAACGAATGGGGAACGACGGAGGCTCGATACCTGACCGGCGAGATCTCGTCCGCAACAAGCCAAAGGCAGAGGCCCTTGACAAGGCAAACCAGACCCGCGCGCGCTGGGGCTTCTGTGCTCTCTCCAAGCGCCGACTCCAGGAACCGATTGTCTCTTGTGCACTAGGAAAACTTTACAACAAGGACGCCATTATCGAGTTTCTGCTCGACCGCGATGCCTACGGCGACGGGGACAATATCTGCGGCCACATTCGCTCCCTCAAGGTCCGTTTATGTGTAGAGTCGACTTGTCGAAATAACTGACTTGCTGCAGGACGTGAAAAGCTGACCCTCACGCCCAACCCTGCCCCCGTCCAGCTTGGAACAGAGCCCTCGGAGCGGCCCCAGTTCGTCTGCCCGCTCACCCTCAAGGAGATGAACGGCGCGATGCCATTTGTCTATCTCCGCCCGTGCGGCTGCGTCTTTGCCGTCGCAGGACTCAACGCCGTGCGCTCTTCCCCCCAAGACGCTAGCCGCGAGGAGAAGGACACCTGCCCACAGTGCGCGACCAAGGGTTAGTCCCATTGATACTCTGAGTCTCTGATAGACCGCGATGCTAACTTTGGTGTCGATTCATTAGATTGAGACTTCCTTTACCCCCGCCGACTCCTTGCCCTCCTGCGGACTCACTCCAGCCGACACCCCGCGCGCGAGGCTCTCCACGTACTTTGCCCTCCCGCAGCGCCCCCGCCCACGGTGCAGGCCCAAACGGATCGTCCTCGCTGGCCCTGTACCCCAACCTCCGCCGTTCGTCCCGGAGACGAATGATACAAAACGCAGACGGCGTAGCAGCACGCGTTTGGCGCTAGTACGCGAGGCTCTGGTGCACGCCGTACGCTCGAGCTCGTCGACCGCTCAAAGGCATCAGCCACGCTCGGGTCCGGGTCCGCGGACATGCCGCGAGGCACGAGTGGGCGGTGTCGATGTGTCGGGCGTGGCACCCGGCAATGAGCACAAGGAAAAGGACGGAGCATTTTGACAAGGCCGAGAGCGATGCGCAGGAGAGTGAGTCGTTTACGTCCTCTGCAGCGCTATGTTTCTCACTCGTCGCCTTCAGCGGCGCACCACCTCTGCACACTCCTCAGCCTCATCCTCACCAACGCCTGCGCGCGCGGTCTGCGGCGGGCGACTCCAAAGAAGGCGACGGCCTGCTGCCCACGTCGATGCTCGCAGAGGACCCGTCCCTGCGCGCCGCCCTCACGCACCTCTGCGCCCTCCTCGAGCGCATCGCCGGCGCGTCCCTGACCCCCGTCTTCGACGCTGCGCGCATCTTCGCGAAGGACGCGGGCAACGACGAGCTGCGAAAGTGGTGGACCGACGTGGACGCGTATGTGGCAAGATGCTGCTGCAGGTTGGGTACGTGATGGAGCCGGTGTGCAATACGCACGCGGGAGCTGAGGGGCAGCGGGAGCGTTATCGGGAACCGCGGGCATTTCGATAATATCGTGGATGTGACGGCGGGGTGGGTGCATCTTCCTCTACTCTTATTCAAATGCTCATGGGGTTGTTGCAGGTGGTTCAGGTCAATGGCGGAGGACCCGCTGAACAAGACGTTTGCGGAGGATTGGGCACGGCTGACGCGCGATCTTCGACTCGGAGGGCAACTTGCAGTTCGAGAAGATGCTGTGGGAGGATGTGCGCGGTAACCGAGCTGGTGCCCGTCGCGGCTCGTCCTCGTGTTGCCGTCGCTGATATACGACGAGGAGAACGATGACGACGACAAAAATGCCCACACCAACGACGAGCTGGACACCGCGGCAGCGAAGCCCGCGCCCCCGCCGACTGTGCCCGCGCCGACGTCCGCGCTGCGGCATATCCAGTCTGCCGTCTCCGTAATCATCCCCGAGGGCCGCGCCCGACCCTGAAGCGCCACCACTCGCAATACTTCCACCCCCGCCGCACGTCCTCGCGTGAGCATGTGCCCATGTGCCCATGCTCGCGTGCTTCACGCCCATGTCTCCGCCGCCCTCGCCCTTGACTCGGGGCAACTCGGTTACGGGGCACCCGACATAATGCGGCTGAACGAAGGGCGGCCTCGCGAACGAGACGCTCGTGTACAAGCCCTCGACTTGAAACATCACATCTGCTGGGCGGATCGCAAAGACGGGAAAGCGCTTCGCAGTGGCCCCTGCTCAAGATGAACTTTTCGCTATTGTAAAACAAGACGCACTTCCCGCACGCGATACTCATCATCGCCCTCGGCGGCACTTTCATCCGCTCGTCTTCGTGACCACCCTCGAGCCCGGCATGGAGGCCATCACCGCCACCCTCACACAATCAGCGCGACATACGTTGTCGGCGCAGACGGGGCGCGCTCCCTCATCCGCGCAGCGGCCAGCATGACTTGAAAAGCAACACAGATCCCTACTTCGCCGCCGAGGCCGACACCACCGGCCTCCCCCTCATCATCGCCGACGTCCTCGTCTCCCCTCCATCGCCGCCCACCTCAGCGAGCGTTACCTCTCCACCCTCCTCCCCCCTGCTGCTTCCTCCTTGTCGTCCCCCTCCCCGCCCGCTCCGACGACCCTACCCAGCGCCTCGTCTGGCGCATATCCTGCACCTCCGAGCCAGGCCTTCTCCGCTCCACCAACCTACCTCCAACCCGTGCTTGACGCCTCCCTCAGCTCCCCGAAGCGCAAGAGCAACCCGGTGCGTATCGACGAGGTCCTCTGGAGCTCGCGCTTCCGCGCCAGTTCTGCCGTCGCAGACCCCTTCGTCCACGCACAGGCGCAGCGCATAGTCACCGACGAGGCTGCCCGGTGGCGTGCAGAGCGCGAGGAGGCCGCGGCGCCTGATGCTGCGCAGGGTGCCGCATTGATATACACATACAGCGTGCCTCAACCATCCCTCCTCTCCCAAGCTCCTTCCGCAGCCCCGCCGTCCATTTTCACGGCACCCTCGTTGTTCCATGTCGCCCCCCGACCCAACGCTGACGCTGCTCACTCCACCCACTCGCTTTCACAGCCCTAACGCCAACGCCGCCGTCGTGCCCCAGCAGAAAACCCCGACGCCAGCGTCGACACACCATTCGCGGCGCGACGCAGCACATCCCTACGACGCCGATATCCAACGCTAGCGATGGGGGCGCGCCGTATGCGAAAAGTTGGCCTGTGCAAAAGTCGTGCGAATTGACTCCAACTTGGCGCCGACGGGCGTTGAAGACGAGCGATGCGTGCCCTGCGCGCGGGAGCAGGGTTTTCTCAGGTTGCGTGTGCGGCCAAATCGGTGCGTGTTCCCCCGCTGTAGTGGTTTTACGACTGACAGTTTGTGTGTATGCAGTAAGTCGAATCCCGCGCTGCGCGCAGCCCCTGCCCGATGTCGTTTTTGAATGGCAATCTAACTGAAGAATGTTGCATGCTCTCATCATATTGATGTAATTGTAATGTACTTTGCACGTACTCTGCTCAATATGATTGAGCAAATGATTTAAAGCATATATTGTGCCTTCATTGAAGCCTAGGACAAGCACATATCCATAATTTCCTATTCAAGTATCTTGGAAGCACTCGTTTATCTCCTTTTATGGAATGTTTGGTTCAGGATCTGCGGACCATCTGCGGGGTCCGCAGATTCAAAATCTGCGGACCCCGCAGATGGTCCGCAGATGCTACGGAGATTATGGATCTGCGGGTTATCTCCGGGGCCCGGAGATAACCCGGAGATAATCAGATTATTTTGAATATTCCGGCCATCTGCGGGCCCCGTAGATGGCCGGAATATTTGGCGCAGATAATTGATCTCCGCCCGATCTCCGGCCTATCTGCGGGGCCCGGAGATCGTAGCCTGCCCCCAGTGAAAGGAAGCGCCCGGCACCACAGGATGCGGGTGAAGCGTCCGCAAGGCCCGCAAAACGCGCCAGGCGCGCCTGAGGCGCGCCAGAGGCGCGGCGAAGGCCGCCGCAGAAGGGTAGCCCCTATTATTTTGGTATTACATTTTTGGCTGTAATATAAATCGGCGGCTCCGGGTTCCTTCGTCCCGATGCACGTGAAGTGAAATCAACGATCCGCTGAGCTGCCGCCGGCGCCGAAATCGCCCCAACGGCAGCCCAGCCCAGGGAATGCTGCCGCAGTGCCGCCAGCAAGCCCTCTTTGATGGCCAAGCTGTGCGGACCGCTGTCAGTAAACATTGCAAAAGGGACACTGACAGCTGTCGGGAACCTTTGTATTGGAACCACGACTACGGGTGGGAAGGCTGCGTGCAGCGCAGTGCTCCAATGCGCTCGTCAAGTTGCGTGCGCGGTTGCACGCTAAGCGCCACCTCATCATCTTCCGGAACGACAATGTGGCAGGCCAGGTGACTGCCACGAAAGCGGCAACGCTGATCGAGCAGATTGGGGAGCAAGTAAACGAATGCGCGGAGAAATATCGGCCAGGACGCAGGGCGCTCATAGCGCTGAGGGGGGCTGAGGCTTGTGCTGTCGAGTTCCCGGAGCTGCGACCAGCCGACGTGCAGCTCGATGGGGATGCCGGCGAGAGTGATGCCGCTGTGAGGAAGAAGTTGGCTATGATCGGAGCAGGGCGTGGAGCACGGGCCCCGCGGGATGCACCCGGAATGTCGAAGCGACTCATGTCGTGGATTTGGACAGCCCCTGGGGCATTGGGCGACGAAGAAGAACGGCTACACGAATGTGAGTAATATTTTGATCTTGCTGGCGGACAATAACACGTGTTTAGCCATCCGGGTCGAATGGGCGCGAGCGCGCGCACGCAAGATTCGGTGGGAAGAGGAGGTCTTGACGTTGCGGGAGGAGATGCGGCGGGTGTTGCGGATGTTGCGGTGGTTAGCTACTTGGTGGAGGGATGGTGCAGACGCCCGCACGGACGTCTGCCCTGACATCGCCGCGGGTTTACGTGCATATGCCTTGAAGCAGGCGGACTGGCACACGCGTTTGGCGGTATTCTTTGAGGAAAAGTGGAATGTGCCCGCGCTGGCGGCAGCAAAGCATCTAGTGGCTTTGGAGACGGCGGCGGCGGAGGAGGGCGCAGATTTAGACCAATTTTTTGCTCAGTAGGCATCAATGTGATTGTGTGTGCCCCAATGAGATATGTCCGAATAAGGGAAACGCGTCAAGGGCAAGGGGTTGAGGATGTTCCAATTAGGAGAGGACAGCAAGTGCCGCCATAAGAAGGGGGGCGGGGGCTGATAAAAACCCAAATTGGTTTGCTTATACTCACCCCCATCAATTTAATTCAGTGCCGAAGTAATTACTCAGCGGCTGCAATGAGAGGCTACAATATATAGAGGTAAATAGCTGACGATATATAGGCTGATATAGCCTAAATGAATGGCCCCAGCCAAGCATGGCTGGGGCCATGTCAGGAGACATCCATTCTTATGGCTGGGTCTATCACGTTAGGCTAAAAGCTACAACTAGGGGTGAGTGACCTCACTTCTCTTAGATGGTCCAAGGAGGCCCACTATCATTTGACAGATCAGCTCTTGACACTCATTGAGTCGAAGCCAAGCTACCGGCAAGCGTTCGGCTTTGACAAGGGCACGACGGGAACGGTGTCGATGGGCGGGAAAAATCTTGGTAATCTCCACGCAGAGATAGCGGAGTCTCTGTTCGTCACGCCCGAGGGCTCAAAATACACCATGGACGATCTACCTGCCCTCGAATCTGTCGTCAAAAATTGTATAGGAGCGTACGTGTCTATTTGAGTATCTATGTATTGAGTTCTAAATTCAGGTCAGACTCAAAACGAAATATAAGGACTATCGGACGCTCCTCGGCTCGACCGGACAGGGGCTGGTAGAAAATGACAAGACGAAGGATATCGAGCCTGGAAGTAACATCGAAAACATATAGGGTGCGTGTCGTCGTCATTGCCCCTCCGCTCCATCCTCACGCCATGTCTCCTGCCAGATCTCATCAAGGCAAAATTCCCATGGTACCTTCGGATGCATGTGTTGATGGGCTCAAGTCCCACGGTAGACTGCTCGGCTCTGGCTCACAGCCAAACTCGTGTCGACCTCAGTGTTCTAGATGGTCGTGGCAAAAAGGTGACTTCTCTCACCGGCATGTTGACGATCTCAGTAGCTAAATTTGATTGCCAGGTGGTTCCCATCGACAGCGATGACAATAGTGCTTCAGACGCTGAATCAGACAAGATATCTAACTGGGATAAGAGCGATGGTCCGCTGTCCATCTCATCGTCATCGCCCCCACCAGATCACTCTCTCCCCATCCCACAAACACCGGTCCAGGTGAAACCCGAGCCAATGCATGTGTCTGTCAGGCGCTCTGGCCCTTGCGGAACCAAGCGTAAGTCTATCACTGGGGGCAAGCTACGATCTCCGGGCCCCGCAGATAGGCCGGAGATCGCACGGAAATCAATTATCTCCGCCAAATATTCTGGCCATCTACGGGGCCCGTAGATGGCCGGAATATTCAAAATAATCTGAATATTTCCGGGTGATCTCCGGGGCCCGGAGATCACCCGCAGATCGATGATCTCCGTAACATCTGCTGACCATCTGCGGGGTCCGCAGATTCAAAATCTGCGGACCCCGCAGATGTTCCGCAGATCTTGAACCAAACAATCTTGAAAAGGAAAAAAAATGGGTGCTTCTGAGATACTTGAATAGGAAATTATCTACGTAGTACGAGGAAATCTGGATTATTCGAGTACTTCCACATACACCTAATCATATTTATGTGAATTATAGCAAACTTGATAATATCCCCGAGGCTCGCATCTCGTCGCACCACTTCGGACTCTGCGAGAACGGGTTTTAAACGCATTGCATATATGAGCGAGATGTTTCAATACATACATTCTTTACAGCTGCAAACAAGTACAAGAACTTGAAGAAGCGGTAAAAATACATGCGGAACTGCTGGATCCTCGCAACCACTCCGAAACTCGGGATGTGTCCGTGCGGTGGTGGGCACGACATTGTCGCACGTCGATGTCGATAAAACCGGGCTCGTGTCGCTCATGTGCACGTCCCCTTGCCCGAGTCATCGCTCCCCTGCGTGCGGTGTCGCCTCTCCCTGTCCCGCTCTGCCTCCTGCGCTGTCACCACCTCCGCATGCGCATTCTCCTCCGCTCCGTCCAATCGACCCCATCAAAACAGACTCCTCCTCCCGCACCTCCCGCACCATGTCCGCCAGCGATATGCGCATGGCGGGGTCCGCCGCTGCCCCGCTCACGCTGCACATCACCCAGTTCCCCAAACCCATAGTCACGCTGTCTCGCGACAGACTCCGTCCCCTCCCCCGCAGGCGATCTCGCATTATTTGACTCGTCCATTCATGGGTCAGGGCGGCACTCCGACGTGCGGCGTGCGATGAGTAGATCCAGCGGGATTTGATTGCCAGTGGGCGCGCCACCATGGCCAGGTAGGCACGGAACGCGCACGCAAGTCGGGATGTGGGCGGGGGAGACCCTGTCGTCGAGTTGGCGCTGGTATCGCGGAACGCGCACAAAGTGGGATTGAGGGCAACAGATCGGGGCTGAGTGCTGGTTCTTGGACTCGCAACCTCCGGCAACTCTTTAGCTTTCCACTCTTTAGCTTCCCGACGTTTTCGACAACGATGCTCCTCAAATATGCCTTCTAAAGTCCGTCAGACTCGGACGGCGCGACATGTGTCGTGAAAGATTTCAAAGTTGTGGCGTATGAGCTCGAAGACGACTCGCTCCACCTCCCCCCCCCTTCACGAACGCGCCGCTCACGAGGGAGGAGATGTCGTACGCATGTGCGGATCCGGATCCTGCCAGTGAGCATACGGGGAGGGAGGGTGGGAAGGAGGGGGACAAGGGAGAGACCGACGGCAGCGGCGACGCCGTATGCGACTCCAAAGGCGGGGGATCCTGCGTCTACGCCGCGGAGCTGGTCTGCTCCTCGTCATGGGCCAGCGTCTCCGCGCCTGGTGCGCAGCGTGCGGGAGGCCGGAGGTGGGGGGGGCAACGCGACGACACAGCTGACGAGGAGGGCGGGGAAAACAAGGGGGTAGGGGTGCTGCCGCCAACGTAAAGGATTTGGAGCGCGCGGACGATCAAGGAGGGCGCGAGGGCGTGGATGGAGGCGTGGATGTGGAGGTGGATGTGGATGTGGACGCGGCATCCGGATGGACAGTATGTACATACAGTACGTACGGAACGCGCGCGGGATCGTCGACTCGACGCACGGAAACGCAGTGCCGCCGGGTCCCCGTGCACATCCGGCATCCGAGCGTGAATTCGTGTGCACGCCCGAACTGCACTCGCACGAGAACGGGCTACAAGCCCGTGTTTCTTGATCGCGTTGAGCTTCGAGGGCCCGGCGTCGTCACCTAGCACGACGTAGTTTGTCTTCGAAGAGGGCTGCCCGACGACGCTGCTGCGGAATGTCTTAACATACTGTGCGGGGAAGGAAAAACCAGGGGAGCTTACCCGCCAAAGCGCTTCGCAATATCGACGGCCTCGTCGCGCGAGAAGCTCGCGCGGTTTCGGGTCCGGCTCTAGCGTACGTCCCATCCGCAAGAACTTCGTACGCGCCGCGTTCGTCTTGGTTATTGCCGAGCGGGATGCGAGGAAGGTGTGGTGGCAAAGAAGGGGTAACGGGCGTGTGCGAGTTGAACGTTGAACACCGTACGCGAGTCGCAGTATGAGATTCAGAAAAGTGAGTGCGTGGGATGCACCTGCCGCGCGCCTTATCATTGTTGAGCGCACGGACCTCTATGCGTGTCAGTTAAACGCCGCCGCGCCCGAGTCGGAAGCACGTACTCGAGGCCCACGCCGAGGAGGTCTGCAGTGCAGACAGGCCAACACACGATCGTGACGTTTCCCAGCACATCCAGCGCAGGAAGAAAGAAAGAGTGAATGGATGAGGAAGGTGTTTATTTCCAAGGTCAATATGAAGTACCTTGAACTTAAGTTCCGACTCTTTTCTGCTTTCTCCAGCAGAATTGGCACGAACGAGGAATGCGGGAATAATCGCAGCGATCAAGAATCTGTTTGGTCGATCCAAACAAAAACAATTGTTTTCGCACCGCGTTGTGGCACAACCGCCGCGTTCGTCCGCACCGATTTTACAGGGCATTAATTTTCACCTAGATTAACTGACTTGTCTTTAGCTCATTAAACTTCGTTAAATCATGTCTCGGGTTCCATTGAACTAACCCTATTTCCTCCGGATGTATTATATTGCAACCCTGCGTGGATCTACCGGACCTCTGGTTCAAAGACAGTTAAGCCGCACTTTGGTACATCACTTGTGGGTCTACTGAAGAGGTTCGACGCTCTCAAGGATGAAGAACATGCACTGAAGTAAAACCACAACTGGGAAAGTGCTCGGCGCGCTGCGGCAGTAAGGGCACTAGCCGCCACGCGGCGTCGACCGCAAATTTGCCCCGCAGATCATGCAGGTTTGTGTCCCAGGGTGATGCGCCGCCTCGTAAGTTGAAAAGGTGCGTGTCCTTGAACCGTGTTCCTTATGCTGTTTCTTATTGAATATGGCAGCGGCGACTGGGGCGCGTGCGTGCTTACCATTCTCTGCCACACCGACTCTATGTTATATACCGAGCCGGAGATGAAGGACCGGAAGTGCCGGAGGTGCCGGAGGTCCGGCAAGGGCCGGAGGTACCGGAGGTCCGACGGAGGGTCCGGGCTGTATACGAGTGATCGCAACACCACAGGGGGTAAAGGGTGAGCGACTACCTTGACCGGCAGGCAGTCCGGTATAGAGGACGACGACCGGAGGTACCGGAGGAGGACGAAGAGTGCAAGGGCGACTCAGTGCAAGGAGTTAGAGCCAAGCAACGTTAATTATCAATCTGAAGTACAAGACGTATTAAAGTGATATATATACTAAGTAGCTAATTGTATTCCATAATAGGAAGGAGGGTGGTTCTAAACAATAGAGCGTGTTGGAGGAAGTGATGACAAGTCCTAAGACAATAAGGAAGAAGATGAGAAGACGGATAAACGGGAAACGCTCAGTAATCCTTCATTGCGTAAAAACCCGATGATACACGGACGTCCGGAGGCTCCGGTCATTGACCGGAGCTCCGGCGGTACCGGAGGTACCGGAGGTACCGGAGGGGGGCGGATGATGGCCAGGAATTGGCCGGACGTCAGAGGGAGGCTGCACGGATATAACAGTATCCCCCTCTTAGGTTCCTCTCCCATGAGGAACCAAGACGAAAGAACAATGGAGAATCGTGAGAAAATAAACAAGATCAAAAAGTCACGTGCTGTTGGTTTTCGAGTCATAACAACTCTCTCTCTTACCACCACCATCCCGGCACAACCAACCCATATCACCATGCAAGACGACGGGAACGGCAGCGACGGGCGTGGAGAGTCTCCCGGGGACGTTGGGGGCGGCTCCGGCGGCGCTTCGAAGGGAAAGGGCCGCGCGTCGTCGGCGGAGGTGCGGGAGGAGGTCGCGCGTAGGCGACTCGAGCAGCGTGAAGCGCGCCGAGCGGAAATAATCGCCGCGCACAAGGCGGAGGCGGCGGAGCTCCAGGAGCAGGCCGCGAGGGCAGCGCAGGTCGTGCAGCGCCTGGCGGAGCTGGATGCGGAGGATTCGGAGTTCGATGAGGAGGTCCCGATCGAGTGGGCGCGGTCGCCGACCCCGGAGCGTGCGGAGGATGACGGAGACGAGGAGAACGACGAGCTCGATAGTGATATCGAGAACAACGAGAATGGTGCGTCGCAACATGACCGGAGGTGCCGGAGCTAACCTTTTACAGTTTGTGCTGCTTGCCAGAGGGTCCGTGCGCAGTGCCTCGTCCGGAACGGTCGTTCCGCGTGCGAGCGCTGCCGCGCGAAGCACATTTTGTGCAGCAACGCCGGAGGTCCTGTGCGCCCGAATGCTCGTCGCGAGGCGCAAGAGGCGCGCGAGTCGGCTTCGGGGCCTGTCGCAGGGCCTTCGCGGGCGCGCCGGAGCGTCCGGGAAACTCGGAGCCGCCGGGGCGAGCGCGAGGTGCGGGATAGCACCAGGGCGGAGCGCGAACGGAGGGAGAAGAAGGAGAAGAAGGGGAAGAAGTCGACCGGGGGTGGCCGGAGGTACCGGGAGCTCCGGGAGCGTATGGATACGCTTGTGGCCATCCACCATGAGGAGTGGGAGCAGAGCCGACTCGTCGCGCGAGCGGTCGAGCTCATCCTCCAGTCCTTGGCGGCGCCGGAGGGTCAAGGGGCTAGCCAGCCCTTTGCTCACCGGATGCTGCTGTTGATGGGATTGGCGTCGGGGACCCCGGAGTTGACCTCGGAGGAATTGGAGGAGGTGGACCGCCTCACGGAGGGGGCGCGGAGGCCTGCGGAGGCCAGGAGGAAACGCGGAGGGGATTCGGAGGTGGAGGATGCGCCGGAGCGCCCGACCAAGCGTCGCAAGGTGGCGAAACGGGTCGCATCGGAGTCGGAGGAGGAAGAAGAAGCGCCGGAGGTTCCGGAGGCACCGGAGGCCCCGCGGGAGCCCTCGACTGGGTGGCCGGCGGGATTCGAGGTTGCGAGGAACCCGGAGGATGTGGAGATGGAGACGGAGGTGCCGGAGGTTCCGGAGGGGCAGGAAGAGCCCACGACCATTACACTCAAGGTCGTCAAGGTTGAAGAAGTCCCGGTTCCTTCTCGTCCCCCAACACCAGCTCCGGAGGAGCCCCGAGTCCCAACACCCGCGCCAGAGACCCCTCGAGCTCCGACACCCGCCCCGGAGGTTCCGGAGCGCGTCAAGAGCGAGCCGGCGGAATCAACCGTCCCTACCACCACCACGGTCACCGTGGAGGTGCGGCAAGGGACTCCGGAGGGTGTTCGGAGGTTGGGGAATAATCGGTATGAGATTTTGGATTCCGACGATGAGATGCCGGATGCGGAGGCGGCCGGAGGGAAACCGGAGGCGTCCGGAGGGAAGGGAGGAGGGTCCAAAGAGACCTAGGCGAAATAAAAGGAACGTTGTAAATATTTGTGATGTAAAATTTGAATCAGACGTATTTTCTTGGTTTCAACATCCGAGTGAAGTCAAAAATCCGGACCGGGCTTGTTCGGAAAGCGCCGGTGGAAGTTATCGATATGTTCGGCCGCATCCAAGTCGTCCGCGCCAACCCAAGCGTACTGATCGTCCGTGTTCTCGTATCCGAGCCATTCAACGTAGTACCGGAGCTTCGTCCGGAAGCGCCGGTCGATCTTGGAGTCAACAATTTGTTTAATTTCGAAGTGTGACTCGCCGTCGATGATTTCCACGGCAGCCGGAGGCGGTTCCTCACGACCGGGGAATGGATTCGGAACATGGGGTTCGAGTTGGGAAATGTGGAAGACCGGATGGACTTGCGACAACGATTTTGGAAGCCGGATGGTGTAGGAAGCGGCACTGGGTTTGCCAATAACTTCGTAAGGGCCAAGATACGTCTCCGAGAATTTCGGAGTCGGCCGGCTGGTGTGGAGATGTTTCGCCAGGATGAAAACTTGATCACCGATCGACAGCGGAGGTCCCCGGGACCGTTTCCGGTCTCCGGTTTCCTTGTAACGCTCCTGGGCAAAAGTAATTTGCTCCCGGAGGAACTGGTGCAGTTCCTGAAGATCCACGACGAAATCTTTGGCGTACATGTTAGCCACGTCACGTTCCGGATGGACCGTGATCGCCGGATTGTAACCCTTGTTGGCGAAGAAGGGGGAGATGCCGGTCGAAGCGTTCGGAGCGTTATTGAGAGCGAATTCCGCGAGCGGAAGGAGTCGGTCCCAATCGTCCTGTTGGTAAGAGCAGTAGATACGAATATATTGCTCAACCGTTTGATTCATACGCTCGGTTTGACCGTCGGCCTCCGGATGGTAACCGGAGGTGTAGTGGATCTCCATATTGAGCAGTTCGCCCAGCGACCGGAAGAAGGAGGCGATGAATTCGGAGCCCCGGTCGCATGTAACGTGTGCCGGAACGCCGTGTTTGGAAAAGACGTGAATAAGGAAGAGGCGAGCGAGCTCCGGAGAGTTGATGTGGGTATCGCAAGGAATGAGAATGACCTGCTTCGAAGACCGATCAACGATCACAAGAATGCAGTCAAACTCGCCGGAGAGTGGTAATTGCTCGATGAAGTCCATGGAAATGGAATGCCATGGCCGGAGGGGAACCGGAAGAGGCTTCAGCAAACCGTAAGGCCGGTGCCGAGGCTTCTTGTTGCGCTTGCAAAGAATGCACGACCGACAGTAGTCCCGGACGAATGTCCGGACCTCCGGCCAGGTGTACTCTCGGCGGACGAGGGCTAAAGTGCGATTCTGTCCAAAGTGGCCAGCCAGCTCGTGATCATGCAAAATCTGCAGAACACGTACGCGGAGCTGATCCGGAGCGTCTCCGGAGACCAGTGGAACATAAATGCGATCGTCGTACCGGAGGAGACCGGAGGGTTCTACGGTCCAGCGCGGGGATGTGCCGGAGGTCGCGGAGGCAAGTCCGGCGACAGCGGCGGGATCATCGTTGTAGTGGGCACGAATGTCGGAGTAAAGCTTCTCAACATCCATAACGATGGAGGAACGGAGGGTAATTTCCTCGAGGAAAGTGGCTCGGAGGGACGCGGTGAGTTGATCTTGGGTAAAAATGGGGCGAAAATTTTGAGGATTCAATTGGCTGAAAGCCCTATCCCCCTCTTTAGGGTAGACGTCCCATCGTCTAGTCAAAGCGTCAGGTTTAGCTCCGAGCTTACCCGGCCGGAACCGGATAACCATATTAAAATGGCACAGGTATTCGGACCACCGGACTTGGCGACGGGTGAGGACCTTGGTCGTCGCGAAGTATTCCAGATTCTTGTGGTCGGTTACGACATCGACCGGGAACGCCGGACCTTCGAGGTAGTGCCGCCAGTGCTTGAAGGCATCGAAGATAGCGAGGAGTTCTTTGTCGTGTGTGTCGTAGTTGAGTTCGGCCGGACCGAGTGTCCGGGACCGGAACGCAATGGGGTGGATCTCGCCGTCGTCTCCGATAATCGAGAGAATGGCGGCGATTGCGTAGTCGGAGGCGTCCGTCTCGACGGTAAGTTGTCGGTCCGGAATCCAATGCGAAAGCACCGGAGCCTCCGTAAACGCGTGCTTGAGGGTGTCGAATGCGAGTTGGCAAACCGGAGACCAATCCCATCGGACGTTGGAACGCGTGAGGCGAGTAAGGGGGACTGTAATCGCCGAGTAGTTCCATATAAAACGTCGATAGAAATTACAAAAACCTAAGAAGGACTGAATGTCCTTCACCTTCCGGGGCGCCGGCCAATCGACGATGGCGGCGACCTTGTCCGGAGACATCCGGAAGCCGTCCGGAGACAGGATGTAACCGAGATATTCGCAGGTGGTGACGCTGAACTCGCATTTGGGGAGTTTGCAGTATAGGCCGGCCTTCCGAAGGCGCCGGAGAACTTCCCGGACGTGTTCGGAGTGTTGGGACGGATCGTCGGAATAGATCAATATATCATCCAAGTAAATGATGACGTACACGTCCAACAGATCGGCGAACAAGCTATTCAGGAAGCGCTGAAAAGCAGCCGGAGCGTTGGTAAGGCCTTCCGGGACAACCCGGAACTCGAAAGAACCATAGCGAGAACGAAAAGCCGTTTTCGGCTCGTCACCCGGAGCGATCCGGAGAAGGTGATAGGCGTGCCGGAGATCAAGTTTTGTGTATATGCGAGCCTTCCCGGGAGCGTCGAGGAGATCGGCGATGAGAGGAAGCGGATAGCGATCCTTCTTCGTGATCCGATTAAGTCCCCGATAGTCAACGCACAACCGGAGGCTACCGTCCTTCTTCTTAACGAAGAGAATGGGCGCTCCATGACTCGAACGGGTCGGATATATAAATCCCGACTTTAAGTTCTTATCAATGAAGTCCCGGAGGGCAGCGAGCTCGGTAGGCGAAAGGGAGTAGACGTGACCAACCGGAGGCTCCTCGCCGTCCATGAGCTCGATTTTGAGATCGAATTCTCTATGAGGAGGAAGATTGTAGGCTTCCTGCTCAGAGAAGACGTCAGCGAACTCTTCGTACTCCGGAGGTAAACCGGAAAGGTCCGGAGGCGAAGCGGAAGCAAACCGGGCACGGGCTTCTTCCGATGGAGTGGCGCGCAGCGTATATTGACAACAATTCTTGTCTCGGATGATGGAGCGGTAAGCCGCAGCAGACACGAGAGACACAAGCGGACGGGTAGTGACCGGAGGAGGCCCGGAGGCCTCAGGGAATTCCCCGAAAGGGGAAGGGAGCTCCGTAGAAGGAGCAGGAGTCTCCACGGAGGGAGACGGAGTTGGCGGAATCGTCGGAGTCGGTATAGGCGCCGTGACCGGAACATCAAGAACCGGAGGCGTCTCGTCCGTTGCCGGAACAACCGAAGCAGATCCCGGAGGAGGTTCCGGGTTTGTCGACAGTGATTCCTCCGGAGGACAGGGCCGGAAAGCGATAGTGGCTTCAGTCCAGTTAATCAACGGATTAATGCGGATGAGCCAATTATATCCCAAGACCATGTCGCACGGAGAATCGAGACGGGTGACGAAGAAGTCCATGTATTGGACTTCGCCAGAAGGAAACCGGAGGAGTAGCCGGAGCATCCGGTTTATGATGGTAGAGGAGCCGTCGAGATACCGGAGTCGGACCGGTGCAACCGTATACGTAGAAAAGCCATTAGATTCGCAGATTTTCAAAGATATAAAACAATGAGACGATCCGGAGTCAACAAGCGCACGCACACGGGAGTTGAATCCCGCGACTACTCGAGATAGGAGAGATGGGGAAATGGTTGAACATAATTCCGGCTCGGAGATGTCCGGCCGGAGCGGGGATATATCGAGAAAGACGTAAAGGGCATTAAGTAAGAGGGCGGAAGCGTTGAGACGAACCTCGGTAAGCACCCGGGAGTCAACGCAACTCGGACCAGGTGCGGAGGGTTCCGAGTTGCTGATCAATTTTTTGACTCGCCAACCGGAGGCGCCGGAGGCGCCGGGGCATTACCGGAGGTCGAAGCCTGCGCGGCCTTGGCGTCGGCACGCGCGGGACGCTTCAGGCAGTTGTCGGCGGTGTGACCTTTGCCTCCGCAGTACATGCAGAGGTTGTTCTTCCGGCGACGTTCCCGTTCGTCCTGCTTGATCTTCCCGGAGGCGTCAAGCTTGTCGGCGTAGGGGCGAGAGGCAGGAGCCGGATCGGACGACTTGCCCTTTCCCTTGCCCTTGTCTTTGCCGCCAGTGCGTCCGGCATTGTTGCCGGCGTTGCCGGGATTGCCGGAATCGGGGTTGGACGATTTGGGGTTCTTGCCGGGGCCTTTGTTGCCAGATTTGGGGTTGCCGGATTGGCCACCGCCGCCGGGACCGGAAGGTTTCTCCCGGTCGCGATCGCGTTGCTTCTCCGCCTCGCGTTTCCAGTACCGGCCATCGATGAGACGAGCGACCATCTTCACTCCGTCGAGGGTATTGACATAGTTGTGATGGACCATGTCGTCCTTGATCCGGCGGGGAAGTCCCTCGTAGAATTGATACCGGAGGGCGTTATCGCTCCACCGGGTCAAAACGGAGAGGAAGTCGAACTCGATGATGTAAGTGGTGATCCGGTCGCCGGTTTTCATTCGGCAATCGCGGATCTTGTCCTCGGCATCCCCAACCGGATCGTGCGGCCCGAAGTTAAGCGTAAGTTCCTGGACGAAGGCGGCAAAGTCGCCGTCCCAAGCCGGGATGATAGTCGGGTCGTACAAGTTGGGGGAAAACCACTGCTGAGCGCTACCCCGGAGGTACGAGATGATGTACAGGATGCGATCATCATCGTCCGGGTAGTCTTGGGGGCGCTCCGCGAAGTGCAGATAGCACTGGGTGAGGAAGGACTGAAGTTTTGCCGGGTCCGATCCATCGAAAGTATCCGGATTACGGAGATTGGATCGGGTGGAACGAGCGGGAGGAGCCGGAGGACGCGCCGCGAAAATATTAAGTGTATCGCGGAAGGTCCGAAGGGTGTCCACAAAAAGTTCCTCTTGGGGGTCCGGAGTAGCGGGACGGCGCTGACCACGTCGTGGGCCGCCCGGTCCACCACCACCGGGACCACCGGGACCGCCGGGACCACCGGGACCGCCGGGACCGCCACCACCGGGGCCTCCGGGGCCAGGTTGACCACCGGGAGCACCTCCTTGTGGACGGTCTCTGGGACGGTCGTCCGCTGGACGGTCAGGAGCTGGGGACTGACGGGCCGGTTGATCGCCACCACCACCATCACCACCACCGTCACCTCCACCGCCGGCACCACCTCCGGCTCCTTCTTCCTCATGACGAGAGGGAGCGGATTCGGAGTGAGCGGAAGGATCATCGTGAGATAAATGAAGGCTTCCGGCACGTTCACGGCCGGTTTGTCCGGAATTCTCCGGAGCCTCTTCGATGTCCTCAGGAACCTCGACAATGCGAGGATCCTCGATGGGGGAATCACTGCGAGGACGTGCTGCAGTGCGGCGTGGATGAGGGGAGACAGGATACCTCACCGGGTTTTCGGGGGTCCGGGGATTGAGAACCAACCCCGGAACGTTCGCCGGAAAGGGTAAAGGTGGAGCGGCTGAAGCCCGAGAGTGTTGCGGAGCAAAGCGAAGCGTAGGGGAAATTGGGGGTGCTGAAAAAGTCGACGGTCCAAGAACCTGGACCGGAGGAGACAGCTGAACGATCTGACCGAACATGCGGGATTGTCGACGAGGTTCCCGTCCAGCCCGGCCAGGATCGACACGTTCAACTTGTTCCATGTTGGGGAGGTTGGGATTAGGAATGCGAGACATTGCCAGTCAGAGTAGTGAGATTGATAATACTGTTATATACCGAGCCGGAGATGAAGGACCGGAAGTGCCGGAGGTGCCGGAGGTCCGGCAAGGGCCGGAGGTACCGGAGGTCCGACGGAGGGTCCGGGCTGTATACGAGTGATCGCAACACCACAGGGGGTAAAGGGTGAGCGACTACCTTGACCGGCAGGCAGTCCGGTATAGAGGACGACGACCGGAGGTACCGGAGGAGGACGAAGAGTGCAAGGGCGACTCAGTGCAAGGAGTTAGAGCCAAGCAACGTTAATTATCAATCTGAAGTACAAGACGTATTAAAGTGATATATATACTAAGTAGCTAATTGTATTCCATAATAGGAAGGAGGGTGGTTCTAAACAATAGAGCGTGTTGGAGGAAGTGATGACAAGTCCTAAGACAATAAGGAAGAAGATGAGAAGACGGATAAACGGGAAACGCTCAGTAATCCTTCATTGCGTAAAAACCCGATGATACACGGACGTCCGGAGGCTCCGGTCATTGACCGGAGCTCCGGCGGTACCGGAGGTACCGGAGGTACCGGAGGGGGGCGGATGATGGCCAGGAATTGGCCGGACGTCAGAGGGAGGCTGCACGGATATAACACTCTATCCACTTGTCGACAAGCAATCATGGCCCGTTGATGTCATACGCAGGTCTGCGCGCTACCCGCACACGCTGCGCCGGGCGCGAATTCGCGCCTGCGGGAAATGGGCGGCTAGGATCCGGAGCAGCCTCGGTGCGTGTGCCGGACTTTGGCAAGGTATTGGGTGACGCGGAGGCGAAGGTCTGTAGCATCCAATGGAAAACAGTTGCATGCCGTCACAGAGGGAAGGAAAAAACATGCGAACACCACCCGAGACTGGGAATGGAAAGTACGGTGTGATATTTGAGGCAGATGACTGGCGAAACCCACGGGGCGAGGAGAAGGATCGCCTGCGGCAGATCAGCAATGCGCTAACTCAATTCAACGCACCTCGGAATTCGAATACCTCGCCAGGCGCGAATCCCATTCGTCCGGATTCCCTTCGGCGTACGTCTGGATTCTGACGCTTGCACCTCCCTCTTGCTCACCTTCATCGGTCGTCCATTCTATCACGGACTCCAAGACTCTCGCGCTCATCAGCGCGATCGACGCAGTGGCTTTCGTACCTCACGTGTATTCTCCGCGAAAGACTCGCGCTGTGCACCGCATGGGAGCGGGAAGGGATCGGCACGCGACTTCCAGGCGCGTGTATACGCATCTGAATGAATTTCGGACGTGAAAATTTCAGAGCGTACCTCGGAATTTGACCCGGTCCGAACCTGCAGCGTCCCGAGGCTTCCATGTACCAAGTTACGCATTTTTTTCCTCGTTTATTCATTTTCTGTCGGATTTCAGCTTGACTTTGTTTTATTCGGACTTTCCTCCCTTTGGACCATATGGAACCCAAATGAACTGGATTAGACTCTTTCTCGACGTCAAAGCTCCGCTTTCCAGGCCAGGAAACCCACTAAGTTAGAAGTCTGAAGCCTGTGAGGCGGACGAGCCCCTTACCTCCAAACTTCATGACGAGTTCGAGCGGCCCAGCAACGGATGCTCGGGCGAAGAAGAAGAAAGCGAACGAAAGGGCGCCGCAGGGACGGTACGAAAAAAATTCAAAAAGAATGAACAACGAATGCCGAACAACGAAAACAGAACGAACAACGGATATATAACGAAAATAGAATAGAAGGAACACATACACGCATATATGTCGCCTCTTGCACTGCATGGTTGCCGGGGGCCGGGAGGAACCACGGATTGTCGGGGAGGCAGAAGAGGAGGCTCGCCTCCATGACCTGGTAGATCGAGTGCTCGATGGGTGGGGCGGGGGTTTGGGTGCCTGAAAATAAAATAAATATCTGAAGGGAGTAGAGAAGAGAGAAGGGAGAGCAAACGCACCCAAGGCACCCGCGGGGAGGGGATTGAGGTAGAGGTTGATGATGGTGACGTCGTTGGAGAACTACTCGACGTACTTGCAGACGGAGTAGAGCGCGTAGAAGTGGTAGAGGTTGGAGAGGGCGGAGAAGAAGCGGTGCGTGGCCGACGCGCGCGAGTCGTACGCTATGACGAGGCGGTGCTGGCGCGTCCCTTCGACCTGCGTGGCGATGTCAATAAGTAGATATTCAAAAAGAAAGAAAGACAAAAAAAGGAAGGAGACGACAACCACCTGATAATGGCTCAACACAGGCCCATAGCGGCGCTCCTTGACGGCCTGCATCGCGCTCTGACGTATAGCGAGCGTGTTCTCCGACACCTTCTCCAAAAACACGGGATCCGAGTACGCGCGGATGTCGTCCGTGTCCTCCTTGGGCAGCGGCGGGAACGCACAGCGCGAGACAAAGTAGCACCGCAGCTTCTGCGACGCCGTCGCGCTCACCGCGCCCTGGCTGCGGAACGTCCCCAACCGATACGGGATCTCGGTATCCAAAAACAAGTCATCGATGCGCGCCTCGCACGCGGTGCCGGGGCCCTCCGTGAAGGTGACGACAGGGGAGGGGGGGAGCTGGTGTGGATGAAAGTCGCGCCCGCGCCGGCGTCGTAAATCTTCTCGAGGTCGATGACGATGCTCTCCTCGTGCTTGGTGGACGCCTGGAGCTTCGCTGTGGTCGCTGATGACGGCGGGGCTCTCGTTGGCAAAGTAGGTGTCGTCGATGCTGAGGTTGGTATAGAACCACGCGACCTCGCCGGAGACGAGCGGCGCGGAGACGAAGCCCTTGGCCGCGACCTCCTTCTCGACGAGCGTCCTCTGCGCGTCCTTGCCCGCGAACACGAGCGTCGTGTACCCGGGCAAGTCCTTGACGAGCTTCAAGTTCTCGGAGCCATTGCTGCTCAGCGGGGGGCGGCTTGGCACTTGCAGCGAAGACATGGCTCAATTGCAGCACACACAAATCCCGTGTTCCCTTTTATAGTGTCATCGGGCAGTACTAAGTACTTGCTGGGTGTCCATATATGATATATCCTTCCTCAGCATGCTAGAGAAATATACTCATGTGTGCGGACTTACTACGGCATTTGGAAACGCTCCCGATAGTCTTCGACGCCGTTGCGAATGATATCGCCCATGATCTCGTGGCGCTTGTAGGGATGACTGACAGATGTCCGTCAGTTCTCGACGCGAACGGTCACAGACGCACCTGTGATCTTGACGCGACGCGACTGTTGAGGAGAAACCAGAAATGGCATCAGTTTCGGCAAGGTTTGGAACGAAACAAAGTTACTGTTTGGCCCTGTGTACGTGTCTCCTGGCACCCAAATTCATCTGTGAAGCAGCCCACTGCCACTGAAGCTCACTGGTCACCCGCGAATTCGGGCGCCGTGTTCTCTTCCTCCCACTCCTCTTCCATGCCCGCAAAAAAAAAATTCCACAACGTTCTCCAGCGTCTCTACAAGGTCTATACACAACGCCCGCCCCCTGCGTTTGATGTCTCTTGTGGCAGCGATTTTGGCTCCCGTTTCGTCCAGTGACGCGTTTGAGGTGTTCGTCGACCCAATCGAGAATTTACTGCCTGCACCCGACGTCTTTCTGTTTTCCGTGTTTCATTCGCAATATGTGAGTTATTCTGCTTTTTTTTTCATTTCATTTTCTTCCACTGATACATGGCGCAGGGCCTCGTCCCGACGAAAATGTGGGCGCTACGTGCACAAACGGCAGATTTTAGTGTTTAGGCCGTATTTCAAACTCATCGCGAGGTGATATTTCGATTTCGGTGTCCCGATTCGGGCGTGGGCGCTTTTTTGAGACTGACGACGGGTACAGCAGACGAAAAGCTCACGCCTCGCCCACCCTTCTTTTGAAATCCACCAAATACAAATCTCCTTATAATGTCTCTTTATAGGCTTGCGCTGTTCTTTACCTTCACCCCTTGCATGTCTGTCAGGACGGCTCTCGAATCCGATCATAAACCCTTCTCCAAGCTCAAGAGTTTCGAATTCGACTCAAATGCAGCCGTGAGTCGCATGCGTTACGTTGCACTTTAGTCTTTACAATATGATTTTTGACCTCGTCCTTCATTTCCTTCCTAGATCCTCGGAAACTACCCCCGCACAGATGATGATTCTGAGCAAAGACCATCCGGATGATGTGCGTAGCTGGGGGCAGTAGATGCGTCGTTATTTACTTTACTAATCTGCGTATACTATAATAATTCAATTTTACAGGTTCTTTACCTGGCGACGACTTGCGAGCTCTTTTGAGTCGTTCAACATCGGGGCACGAATCCGGCACCGAATTTGCATACTGGACTCTGATACTTTGTAGCCTCTATTGTGTAGTGTACTGACTAATTTTTGTAGAGCACACCCCACGGCGCGTCTGAATGTAGACTGCCCATGGCGGCGGCTACTCATTCGCTGGGCGGCGGGTACGCACCATACGCCACGCGCAGACCTCTCCCCCTCACGCTCGTCTCGCGGGAACGTGCGGGTCATGCGACGTGAGGCGGCAGCGTGCGCGGTGTATGTCTCGTGCGGTCGCGAGCGAGCAGATGCTCGACGCGCTCGCCCTCGCGGGCCGCGTCGACGACCTCAACCGCATGTCCCTCGTCCTCACGGAGTGCGCGGTCAAGGACGGGCTGCGCGTGCGCGACGCCGACCACGAGCTCGTGTACCTGCCGGTAGTACCAAATTGCTACGATCACTCCCGCGGGTGTGCACATCTCGGAGTCGATTAAACTCGGGTCTTGGTCGTTTGCGGAGGGTATCACAGTAGCTGCACTAAAAATGAAATCATTTTCCGATCCTCAGGCTCGCAGCCATCCTGAGACCACTTCAAATGGCATCGCAAACTCTTTGATTCTTCGACGTTGTAGTAGCGCATATACATCACTTGCACATGCCGCGTATTCTTCTTTGCTTCAGCTTTTTTATGCCTTGGATTTGTGCAAGAATCGTCTTTGCATCGGTAACGGTCATTTTACTCGGAACGTCCTCCACGGCGACGGTCTCGACCTTGTCCCCGTTCGCGAGGATCACGTAGCGCTACAGCAGGCAAGGCCAAGTGTGAAAGGATATTTGTGGTAACACGCGCACCTTACAGTGCACGTCGCCGAGAATTGGCGAAGCATCGAAAATCAGGCCAATGAACGCTGTCATCCGAAATGAAGCGCACAGCTATTGATTGGCACGTCAGTGCATGTTCTGTTCAGGGGGTTCATTCTCCCTCGCGACATCATAATTTTTATTCCGGTCATCGTAAATCATCAACGGCGGCACACACTTGAGGACAAAGACGTCTTTAACGGCGACGATTGCGATTTGCTCAATGCCTTTTGTCTTAGCGTCGAACTGCAAAATGTAGCCCAGGACCTGGGCGCCGCAGGTGCTCGTGAAGGCGCTGGGGAAACCGACCTGCTCCACATGCGTCAACGAGAACGAAGACTCAGAGGCACGCTAATAGAAGATGGACGCGCGATAATATGCTCCATTTCAACCACCATCTCGGCCCATGGCGGGGCAAGTCAAGACGCATGGACTCGCGAGAGGACCACCGTGCACCGAATTGATGCCTGTATGCACCACGCGCGTAAGCAGGCAAGTATGTGCCATGATACATACAGTACTTACCTGGTTTTGTTGTGAACACAGATTCCGCGGGGAGTCGTTAACAGATTGGACCAGAACCACGGCGTAAGATCTACGTACTCACTAGTTGAACCAGGCGAATCGTCGAGATTTGACGTTGTTCCATTCGCCGGAAAAATCCCATCTCAACTTGGTCTGCGTCTGTATGTCGCATGAAAGAGACTGGGGAGGTGAGAAAAGGCAACGAAGATGAAAGAATACTAATCAACTGTTGATAAAAAAGTATCAGCCACAAAGTAAAAACGCGTCAAAACACCCTTCTGCTTTTATGTGCAGGATTTTAATAAGTTACGCTTCTGGTTGAACCAAATATATCGACTCTTGGTCTTTCCATCTCACGACGCTTGAAACTTGAAGCCCCAGTGTTCAGTCTGTACATGGGAAATTGCGGGTGAGTCTTCGGTAATTCTCTGGATACTATCCTGCTTCAAAGTCCCAACCGGATACAGATTCTGCAACGAGTTAACTGGCGGCAATTGTTCAGAACAAGCCTTAAAACAACGAACGCAAAAATCCAAGAATGCGCGTGGCGTGAGACCTGTAATGCACCCGGATTCCGGTAATTTCTTTTCCTCGTTCCTTCCACCCAAAATCCTTCAGCCCGAGTCCGAACTTGCGGTGATGAGATCCTCACGCCGAACGCGAAAAGGAAGCCGTCAGCGAGAGGTGGGCTGCGTGTGCGAGACCTTGAGAGCCCCTGAAACCCTTGGTGTTAGCGTTGCCGGTTGTGTTTGAATGCACGCGCGTGTAGCGTCAACTGGTGCACGAGAAGCGCCGTAAGGTCCTTTGTTCCCAACAGGAAAGCAATTTCTGCACGAGATTGTCATAGAAATTGTAAGTCGCAGCATTGTCCGCTAGCCAAAAGACATGATATTTCTTGCCGCTGGAAGTTAGTGTGCTTGAAGTCTTGCGCATAGCTTCAAGAGCGGCCTCCCTGAGGGATTATGCGGACAAACAAAGAAGGAGCAGCGCGGCTTCGCCCATTCTGATCTATGAAGCGAAGCCAGCGCGGAGTTGGAGATGGTGACGTAGAGACGTCGTGCGAGACATACTGAGATTCCGGAGGCCTCCCTCCATTTGTGTTCCTCCTCCACCTTTGCACTTCCTTCACCTGCAGAGTCGGCCGGACGAAGTTTACGCGAGAGCGAGTCTTGAAGCTTGGTTAAACGCGGACAAAAGCATCCTGCAGTAAAATTCCCAGGAAGTCGAGAGAGGAGGCGCGAAAGAGGTGAAGAACGAGGAAGTCTTGAGATGTGGCCGAAAGCGGAAGCGAGCGGTTGTTTGGTTTAAGAAGGTGTCGGCCTTGGAACCAGACACCGCCTCATTTCCACTTTCCAACACTTTCCGCTCATCGTCTGACCGCAGAATTTGAGCTCGGGCGCGGCGCACTCGATACAGGAATGCGACGAATAATCGTCGCCTGAATCTCCGTACCTTGTCCGCCTACATTCGTCCACGATGTTGGAGATAAGTAAGCCTGAGTGGATTTGTCCCCGTTCAAGACTTGCAGCTGACTCTGAGTTTCCGGTGGGATCCCCAGACCGACGAGGCTTCGGCGACGAGAAAGCTCACCTGCTTGTGCTCCAGGATGTCCAGAAGCAAGGCAATTCTCGGACGTAAAGCTAGAAATTCGGCAGAAAAATCGCAAATGAATGAAGAAAAATCCGTAGCTGATGTATAAATGTCCCGAGAGCCCCAGGATAGAGGTGGCGCTGTGTACGAGGTTCCCTTGTATTATTTATAAACTGGAGGGTACGTCTCAAAGAGTTCTTGAAATACGGAATCTGAAATTCTGCGGAAAATGGCAGAAAATATCGGAGAAAATTGCGTAACTGGTATATGGGTGTCCCGAGACACTCTGAATCGAGTCGTCTCGGGGTCGGGTTACCTTGAACGGTGTATGACCTAGTGGAATCCCGAGGTACGCTCCTAGATTCCACGGAAATATTGATGTCTGAAATCAATTCAGATGCGTGTCTCGCGCCCCCGCGCCTGGAATTAGCACTTCAAGTGTCACGTACCGAACCCTTCTCGCTCCCACGACGCGTGATACTCACGCAGGATGCACGCGAGGTACTAAATGTAAATCGTCCGTCCGATCTTGCTAGCGAGCAGTCTGCCGAAATTGGGAGGAAGACCAAAGGAGGGGAAGTAGAGTGCGACGGGTGCGATAGCATTGAGACGTGTACAGGATGAAGAGGAGAATGTTTGCGCGTGGTGCATGCCGTGTCCGCGAAGTCCTGTATGGTGCGTGCTTTGTCCTTCCACGAACCCGTGCCCTCCTGATTCATCTTCGCGATTTTCTCCAGCCCCCCGTTCTCGACGATATCGCTGCACGAGCGCGCGGTGATAGGAGGCTCCTGGCCAGAGCCGTCCCAGGCGGGAGCCAGGTCAACGAGCCGACGAGCGCCTGCTCGTCCGTGCGCAGTACCGGTGGCGCCCCGAGCGGCGAATCATTGCAGCAGATCGCACCTGGACCAAACGCCTACACCCGTTGTCCACCCGGTGCTGCGACTCTAGCGCGCTCAAGTACATGCTCCTATGCAAATGCCCTGCATTGTGCGTGCCGTCCACCTTTTTGTCCGTATACGCATGCTCACTGATGGCCGTTTCTTTTTATCACGCAGCCGGAAGACGTGCATTCGCTGCTACACGCAGAGCCCTCCTTGGACCAGACGATCCGCTCGCACCTCGCGGCCGTACTCGGTCGCGACGAGCTCGAGTACGTTAGCAAGTGCATCGCGGCCAGGCCATTGAGACGAAGTACGTTTCCGGTTTCCTCAGGTTTACCCGCGGCATTGGATGGATGGCCAGGCGCAGATGAGACAGGGTTTTCCACCGCGTGCTCGACCAGGGGCGCGGGTGCCTGCTCGCCCTTGACGACACGGAGGTGGATGTGCGTACTTCTTTCCATCCTTGCGCGCCCCTCGTATTAACATGCTCCTGGGTAGACGACGTACGTAACCGCGATCGAGACGCTGCAGGCGGTGGGTGGGCCCATGGATATGGGCGCAGCAATCAGTGGAAAGAGTCTGATGACCGTCTCGGAAATTTCAGAGGGCACAAACTAACTTATGGAGTTTGATCATGTATGTCGATTTTCTCATCGAGGTTACTGTTTCTTAGTTAAATAGTTTGAAGCGGTCATCTAATGATGATGGTCTTGAAGTTCAAATTGGTGGTGAAGTCAAAAACTCGATTTCAATTAACCACGGCCATTACAAACATGGTGAACACAAAAAAGAAGCGAACTAAGGAAGCAAAGAACAAGAAACCATCGCCGCCGAGGGGTGATCAGGCCCTCGACGACTTCCACCGCCTCGAGGACGAGCTCGGGGCGGCCGACACCGAGGAGCAGAATCGCAATCGGATGCGCGACGCCAAGGTCGAGGGTGGGCTCGGGATAAGTTATGGGAAGCTATCGCACGTCAAAATAGTTGCGTTGGTAAATGTAGGCCTAACGAAGATATGTCCAATTTTTTAGTTCAACCGGACTCGTCCCGGATGGCTTCGTTACAGGGTGTACTGCAATACTTGTGCTAACCTGGCGAGCTTTTTTGACAATTCGGCTTCATAGAACATCTTAGAATAGCCATAGATTGATAAAGTACACATTGTTTTAGCACGAATGCTAGCGGGAGCCTCTATAAAAATCGACGGTGTCTGCTCTACAAGTGGCTGTGCCTGGTAGAGCAAACACCGTTGATTTATGGGAGGCTGTGCTGACCTCTTCAGGTTCTCATTCACTTGTCGATGTCAGGTCCGGCAATCTTTGACCAGCTCGAGGCTCTGCTAGCCCAGTTGAAGAATTCAGACCTGGAGGACCCTCCTTCCAGCACGAATTTTCAACGCTCAAAGCTGCTGCCTCAGGAAGGCAATTATCGCTTCAACAAAACGAAGGACATGTATTACTAGACCAGAATTTAGAAGGCCAGGGTGAGCTATAAATATGGATGCCCTTATCCTTGACGCTAACCATCTGCTGCAAGTTCTCAGGCTGCGCACGAGCCTAACTCCAACGTGCAGTAAGTACAGTGTCATCTGAGAGTTCAGTGGGAACCGCGCCCTTCCAGTTTCCGAAGCCTGTCTTGACCCCCATATGCGTCAAATTCTCCCGCAGAGAAGTCGGACCCGACTGCACACGCGCACCCGCAGACTTCCCTGCGCCCGTTGTCCCCGCTCTCCCCGCGCCCCGCTGACTCCACCTCCGCGGCCTCTAATCCGAGTGGTGCTCAAGCCCACGGCCACCTCTCGCCTGTCCAGGCGTGCGCGTGTTCAAGGGTGATGCAGTGATGGAGGAGGATGCTGCTCATTGCCTCCCGCGCCCGCGCGCCTCGTGTCTACCCCCACCGTCGCCGATATCCCGCCGTCCCGTCTACGTCGGCGCCCTCGACTAACGCAGCACGCCCGCTGCGGAGAACGCGAACGAACGGCAAAGCAGCCCACGCCCCCGCCCATCCCCCCTCTCCTTTGAATTCCGCTCCGGCGGCGGTGTCTTAGAGTGGGGGCGTTGCTCGTAGTGGACACAACGCGACGCGACTCGGGGGACGTGAGCAGCAGGCGCGGATTCGCGTCTGTGGGACGTGTGCGGCTGGCGGCGGCGTTGCACACATGCATCCCCGCTGATTCGCGTCGTTGTGCGCCTACAGCTATGTCTCCGGCATTGGAAGGGCGACCGGGCGCGAGGCATGTAGTAGAGAGGCGCGGGACATCCCCAATTGCCGAGTGGCGGTGCGCACCGAGGGATGGCGGAAACGTGTTGTCTGTTGCGTCCGTGTTTGTGCTGCGAGCGCGGGGCAATCGCTCCCGAGTCGGTCGTTGTGAGGGAAGGTGGGCATGATGGCGACGATGTCCTTCCTTCACTATCTAGACATGTGGCAAGATGATTCGGCGCGAAGAATCACCTCTCCTTCTCCTCGTCCCTCTCTGTCTCCTCCGCGCCACAGTGGACGCGCGATACGGCATGCTACTTCATCGCGCGTCACGGACGCAGTCAAGCTCGGGGGTTAAGAGAAATATCGCCTGGTACAGATCAGCAACGCGCAAATGTCACTCTTGAGGAAATACTTACGCATGTCGGGCGATCTCGCGAGCATGACTCGCGCGACGCACAAACTTCATTCTCCTCCGTTTCCCGTCGTCCTCTCGGCTCCTCTCTCTTCCGTCTCCATCGCGGCCCTACACTGACATGACTTTCGCACTGGTGCGATCGTACGGACGCTCAGGAACTCACATGTATGCCTTGGACGTCAGTTCGAACTCGTCAACGATTCGACTCGGAGCGTCACGAGACGCTATATACCAAGTTACGAACTTTTTCTCGCTTCATTTTTGCTATTCTCTGCCAAATCTTCAGACTTCGAAAGTCGATTTCTCGGATTTTCCGAGCTTACCTCGACACTCCTCTGCTTTGACAGCGCGAATTCGACCTTCTTATGAGTTTGGGTCCCGGTTCCGAGCTCGGAGGCCCGTGTTACCGTCGCGACTCCACGTCCGCATTTGTTCGGGTTTCGGTCACGCCTGCTTGGATACGTACAGCGCCGAGCACACCCTGCTGTGCATCAACCAACGTCCGTGTGTCGTTGAAAAACTGAAAATCGGGTGAAAGTACTTACTGTACTATTTCGACCAAGTGCTCATCAATTTTTATCCGAGAAGCCCGAGAAATTTTGTTTTGATGCAAGGCGATTTTTACACACATCAAAAAAAATCTCAGGTGACCTGTGACTGAACACTTGGTCGAAAAACTCAGTGCATAGATTCAGCCGTGCCATTCCTGTCTTTGCTTTCTTTGTATTTCATCTCTCGGCTCTTCAAGTCTACTGTGTCATCACTTCGAGCTCTTAAAAAGATTTCGTGCTGATTCCAGATACAAGGGACAAGACCATTAGTGCCAGTGGTTCATCGCTTTCCATCTTGGTCATAACTTGACGTCAGTTCGATGAACTTGAATTGCCTGGCGCAGCGTGCCGCCCCCATCGACTGAGTCTAGTGGCGGCGCTTTGCTCCGTCCTCCGGATTTTATCACATATTCGAAGGTCCTGAAAACTCAACTTCGGTGCGTCCGTCTTCCATGTATCTTTCACAATGACTAATTCAGCCTCTACAGCTGGGTTGAGTTCTAGCTCGATCAAAAGAACGGCTGAAGGTATAAAAGTGATGTCTTCTGCAACGAGCAACATTTTTTCTGCAGATTCAGGGGGAGAACTCAATGCGCAGACCAACACGCAGATGGTGTCGGTGAGCCACTGTCGCATTATTCAATGAGAAGATTGAACATAGTTTTAAGGACATTTGATAGACTTGCGGTCAACGTGCCCAATTCATTGAGCAGGTCGCAGATGACGAGCGCCTACGTGGCGCGGCGAAGGGAGGACCGGCGGCCCGCAGTGGAGAAAAGTACCGCAAGGGCGCATGCGTAGGGAGTGCGTACGTCGCACGCTGGGTGCAGCAAACGCGGGGGGATGCGCGGAGCAGCCCGTCGTTCCAGGATGAGGTTTGCCGGCCATGGGCAAGGCGGGCCCACGACGGGCTCTCAACTCAACCCTTGGATACTCGAGGCTCCGTGCAGCCCTCGCAATTTCACGTTCCCGCGACCGCAACTATGGTACATGACTATCGTTCTGACCTCCATTTTTAACACAACTTCCCAGCTGTTCCATCTTGAACCAGACAGGCGCGCTGGCGCAGAGCTCCGCAGGCCCCTCAAGTCAATCATCCGGTGTAGTTGAGCGGCTTGAAATGGAAGAAATTGCACACCTAGCAATGTCGCCAGTGTGAGTTCCAATGCTCATTGGAGCGTCGGAGAGCACGGTTTAGGGTCCAACTCTGGGTGCATCGAAGCAAGCGAGCGGGAGCATGCGTGCATCTCGGACGCGCGTGACTCATCCGCATGACTTCGTCTCGGTTTTAGCTGGGCGGGATTCGAGCACAGGCCAGTGCGATCAATGAACTATTCAAGCACCGACTTAGCCTAGCAACGACGGCCCTGTTTTGATGTCTTCGATTCAATGACCTCTTCCTTTTGTTACAGGGTATCTTCCCCAGCACCCTCAACGTCATGCCGGTAATTATAAGTGGTCTGGTATGCATCACGATATATCATTTGTTGACCTTTTCACATCCACCAGTTTTCTCCAAAATCCAGTAATTTACACGACACGTTCCAGCCCCGTTTCAACTCGTAACTTGATGGGCTCAAGGTTCGTTTTGTTCAGATTACGAGCCAGACTGTTGATAACTTTATGGAGACTTCTTCTTTGATCTACAGAACGCGAATGTGCTGAGTCGGCTCCAGGTAAGTTGTTTCCAGCGATCTAGAAGCATTTCTCAATGGCTTAAAACAGGTTTTCATCCCGCTGTACGCAAGTATCAAGTTAGCACTGGCAGCGGAATTGTTTTCTGCAAATTACTTACAGCCACTGCTCGTGAACCTCTCGGAGGCAAGCCTTTCTTTTAAAAGTGAAGCAATCAAATATTGAGGTGTCCAAATAGTTTTGGCGGCCGCCGCTGTGCGCCGCTACCAATAAGAAAATGCGAATCTTCATTTCGTAAGTCAATTTGGGCTCGCCGCCCGCTCTACACGCTGTCCTGTCTTTGATTCTCCCTCATTCATTCTTCCCTCTATTATTCCTGGCTGACCTCTCTATTTTCTCCAGACTGACCGTGGACACCTGACATCAACTCGCACAAAATTCGCATCAGCTCGCAACCTCACATCAAAATCGTGCGTTTTTAATCCGAGCGTGCTGGATTTACAGAAAGGGAGAATAAGCCTGTCCAGTTCTGTGAAAAAGGAATGCGAGCAAAGAATAAACCTCGCTTCCTTTACTGTAATTGTGGCTCTACTTATGTAAATCTGCTGCCTGCATGTCGGTCATGTGAAGTAGGGAACCATCAGTTTAATTGAACCAAACAGAACTGATGCTCTCCCCCAAATTGCCTCTCGTCCATCCGTGGTTCTGCGCTGGTTCAGCTGGCTGCATCCACATTTGGTACTGAGTCTTAGCCTCCATCCACGGTTCTGCGCTGGTCCAGCTGGCTGCATCCGTGTTTGTAGCTGGGATGGCTGCACAGTTGTTGTCCTCCGTTCACAGTTCTGCGCTGGTCCAGCTGGCTGCGTCTGTGTTCGGTGCTGGGACAGCCGCTCAATTCTCAGCCTCCTCTCACGGTTCTGCGCTGGTTCAGCTGGCTGCGTCCGTGTTTGATGCTGAGATGCCGCACAATTTGTACCCTCTGTTCACGGTTCTGCGCTGGTCCAGCTGGCTGCGTCCGTGTTCGGTGGAGTGCAAAAGATGAGGATTGGGTTTGGATCAGATTGGATTGCTGGTGTGTTTAGTTTTTTTCTATCTGGGATTTTTGAGCTCACTGTTTCCTGTCCGCTCCTGCGCGCAGTTCAACTTGAGTTGATCTCCTTTCCAAGTCGATCGACTTCAAGGCCCCGGATTTGTTTCATAATACTGTGAGAAATCAATTTGGAATTCAATTTAAATCATTGTGACGGTGCTCGAAGGTACGGGTTCGGAGGCACTTTTTGCCCCACATGTTCACGCCGGACTCGATTTCGACTAAGATCTGCTTGGTTCCGAGGTCAAAGCCAAACAACCACTTCCTTTCGGCGATGATCAACTTGCGCAAGACAAGAACGAACGAGATGGGCGGATGCCACAGATTGCACAGGCTCCCTGAAGGAGACATCTGCTGGCAACGACGAACACAGCATCTGCATTGGCGGCGATGCGGAGATTCGGACGTCGGTGACAAGGGCGGCGCGTCGAGGGCGTACATGTAATGGCAAGGGGCGTCAAGGGAAACCTCGCGAGGGTTGGACAGGTGCGTTACTATCTTCTTCCCGTCTATATCTTTGCAGCTCCCGAAATGAAGATGTCACAGTTCGCCCCTGCGACCTCCTCGACACGGCCAGACGTCGCCTGGCACCTGCCTCCATCTGCTGGCATCCGCGGATACCCGAGGAAGACTCTGGCGTGCATCGCAACCGGCTCGCGCCCACCTTGGCTGTTTCCATCGAGCCAGGAAGGCCGCCGCCTCTCAAACATACGTTCGTCCGACAGGCCCGACTCCGCATGGCCTCAGCGCCAAACAATACTCTACCAAGTGTGTTTTCTTTATCTTTATTTCCTGTCTTCGATTACTACTGACATGAAGCCGGCGGCGCAGCGTCAATATCTCGTTCGCACGCACCAAATATTACTGCAGCACGGCATGGTTCGCCATCGAGAACAGCATTATCATCCCGCTGGCGCACGAGGGCGGCCTCGAGGCGGCGTATGTGCACCGTATGCGCATAGACACATATGACGTGCTCATCCTGTATGTCAAGGACACATGGACGATACGCTCAACGGGCTCGCGCTGCTCCAGGAGTCGCAGGTGCACCGCGTCGTGCCGAATCAGTATCTGTACAACAATATCATCTCCAAGCTCGTCAAGACTCGCAAGGCCGACTATGCGCTTGAGCTGTTTGAGCAAATGAAGGCTGGCGGCATGGCCAAGTTGAGCTCGATCACTTACGGCGCGGTCATAGGCGCATGTGTGTGTGCGTCGGCGACATCCATTCGGCGGAGTTTGCGGAGATGGTGGCGTCTGCCGGATACCGCCCGCGTGTTCCCCCGTTCAACACTGTGATGCAACTCTACATGACGACCAAGCCGAACCGCGAGGGTGCATTGTTTTCGGCTCCGCGCTGCGAATATACATGAAGTTTGGTAACTTTGGGTGAACCAAATAAAGCTGATTTGTACTCCGAGTCCATGCCCACAGTCTGGACTCTGTGCCGGCTTAGCTGGCTGCTGCTGGGCTCGGTCCTGAGTCTGTGATCTCCTCAATCCCGTCGTCTCCGTTCGCAGTCTGCGCTGGTCCAGCTGGCAGCGGCTTCGTCTGGTTTTGAGGAAATCTTGCTCGCTTCAATCGGTAAAGCTGTTACGTATTCCTCGAAAGCAGAATTGAAGATCGGATCCCTGGTACATCTAGCTTTTTGTTCCCTGCCATTATCGAGCTCAGTTCATTCTTCTCGCAGCCCCTTGGTCACCCTTATTTGCTCGACGAGACGACCTACCGCTATGAGGGGCAGCACCGCGGACAGCGCTGCCGCTTCACGTCTGCCGTCAAAGCCGAGTCGGCGTCCAACTTTGGGAGCGAGAGCGGAGATGGAGGCCCGGCGGCGGGTTTTTATGGCTGCACACCGAGGACCAGGCGACGCTGCGCCATTCCACCTCCTGTCCCCGACTTTTTCTCGTCGGGCGAAGAAGCAAGCATCGCAGACGACTCGTCTGACTCAGACTTTGGGTAGGCAGATGCCATCGATGATTCGATCCGTGAGCAATTGTACATTTACATCGGCCACTGCTAATACACACGCTCCAGCGACTTTGCAGCGCACGCCGGGATTGACCTCGGACAGCGTCTCGGATGTCATTTCGGTGGTCACCAACTCCGTCTCCGCGTCATCGGTCCTCATTTCGTCCTCCTACGGCGGCGCAAGCCTCACTCTTCCCCGCCCCCGCGCGCGCCTGAGTCCCGTCTCTGATGGTCCCACCCCCGACCGCTCAGGCCCTTACTTTGAGATGTCCAGGCCCCGCCGGCATGGCCGACGACGCCTCCCCGCAGTTCCCACCAGGCCCAGCGGCCACGCGTCCCCACACCCGTCCAGCCGCCACCTCCCCAAACCCATCGCATCCGCCTTCGCCTTGTCTTCGCTTGCGCCGCCCTAAATGACCTTCGCATGCAAAAAGGTCGCGCCCCTTGCCGTCCGCCCGCAGTACTCCTCGGGCGAGATCACAAACCCGTTCGCGGAGCTGTACGCGGCGGTGTCGGGCCGCGGGCAGAGTGCCTCCTCGACGAATGCGGTGGTGTGTTTCCCTGCGGCGCGTGCGATGGAGCTGAACGTGCGCCGCGACGCAACGGCCGAGGAGGTCAAGGGCTGGTTCCCCAAGCTCGACGAAGGGTTAGAGAATACGGAGGAAGAGAAGCGCGTGACGCGCCTCTCGGCAGTTGGGTGGATTATGCACATTACGGAGGACGATGGGGAGGTAGACGAGGATCCCCTTGTAGGCTGCTCCTCTTCTGATCTTTTCGTTTCCCTTCTTATAACTCTTTTCATTGTAGCGCGGGATCCAAGATCCTTACCACATGCGGAGCATCGCAGACTACCAGAAGTCGACGAAGAGCAGCGCGATCTTCGAGACCGTGCTTGGCCGCTCTACGCTGGTACAGCTGGCAGCGGCCGTGTTCGGTACTGCGACGATCTTGCTCGCCTTGTGTCTACCATCTCAACCCCTCAAGTCCCTATGATAATTATCGCTTGTTGGTTTGGAATTGTTGCGCTTGGATGCCCCGAGGTGATGCGACTCGGTGCGAGGGCTTGCGAGGGGATCAATGGTTTGTTTAGTTGCTCAAACAAATCGACTTCCACGCAGACTCTGGTACGTGACCGTCCTGCATGCATCGTTTCCATACTAACTCTTTCAGTTTGCTCAAATTCGACTTATGCATGTGGTGGTAAGGCCTCGCACCCCCGGGTTTCGCTGCCTTCCTGCAGCTGTGCGGTCCCGCTGACCATCGGCAGCAGGGAGTGCGCAAGCCTCGCAATCTCATTCGATGTTTCGTGTTACTACTTGACTTCTGTACTCTACACAATATCATATAATTCAAGGGTATACAGCTTAACATAGAGAGTAAAAGAGTGTTCAAAAACCTAGGATGAGTACATATCAATAATTCCCTATTTAAGTATCTTAGAAGCACAGTCTTTATCTCCTTCTTTGGAATGTTTAGTTCAAGATCTGCTGACCATCTGCGGGGTCCGCAGATTCAAAATCTGCGGACCCCGCAGATGGTCAGCAGATGTTACGGAGATAATTGATCTGCGGGTTATCTCCGGGGCCCGGAGATAGCCCGGAAATATTCAGATTATCTTGAATATTCTGGCAATCTACGGGCCCCGTAGATGGCCGGAATATATCACGGAGATTATTGATCTCCGTGCGATCTCCGGGCTATCTGCGGGGCCCGGAGATCATAGCGTGCCCCCAGTGTATCCAAGAGCATGTTGAGGAAATTGCTACCGCAGATCGGGCTCAGCGCACGAAGGTTGCTGAAATTCGAGAGCACAGCAAGACTGTGCGTGCCAAGGGGAAGTTTGAGGCCAAGTCTGAACTGGACCTGGCGAAGATGCAACACCAAGCAACGGAGGCAGAGCGGCAGCAGCAGCATGAAATAGCGATGATGGACCGCCAAATGGAGCTCGAGCGTATACGTCAAGCCGGACCTGCTGCGTTTGGTCCTCCGCAGGTTCCGGGTGGTCCCCCATACGGTGCCCCCCCCCTCAGAGCGCTTACGACCCAAGTGTTTTTCGTTAATTATGCAGTAACATATATGTAGATTTTTTTTATACATCTAGATACTCAAACAACCTCCCCTTCAATTCCTCACGGAATAGCTTGCCTTCCAATAGATTTATGTCCTGCTGCAGTTCACGTTCTTGTTCTGTCTGCACGTTCTGCTCCCGCCGTCCCCGTCACCACTCCCTTTCGACTTTACGTTGTTTCTTCGCATATTTGCGTCCTTCTTTATAGAATTTATCCTTCGAAAAATTGTTGCTGTCCTCATGTCGGAGTGCAAACACGTGGAGATTGATGCAGGCCATGATCCACAATGCAGCGTAGTGCATGCCCTTGTCGTTGTTGATGGCAACTCGGAGACCACGCAGGGAACACCAACATCCCTTCAAAAATCCAACGCAATGCTCGGAACGGATCCGAACAGCGGAAAGGTGATAATTGAATTTAGTATTCTCAGCGGTGAGTTTTTCTGGTCTGGGAGTGTAAAAACTTAGCAAGGAGAACATGAACATGGTAAGCATACTTTATATATGGTGACTGGCACCATTTCATGAGTGGATATGCCGAATCTGCCCATACCCATTCATCAGGCTCTAGAAGAACTGCATGCTGTTGTGGCAGCCGTGTTTCCGCCCATGCGACAGAGTCGTGTTGACTACCGGGTAGTCCGATGCCATAGTCAATTATCTGACAGTCCGGTGTCGAAATAAGCTACAAATGAGTCAGATCTCTGAACATAAAAAAGAAATACAGTACTTGGACATTCATAGAATAATTTGACTTTCTGTCGAACCAAACATTCCCGTAGAATCCCGGTCACCGGAAGAGAGGCACAAGGGTACCATCGACCATGAGCCAGCCATTCTGCCATGCAGGGACTGACGCTTGCGCAACCCACGCTTTTGCCACCTCCTTAGCCTCCGGACTCGCCCACTGCACAGCAGCAGCATCAAAGCGCTCGGAACAGGTCGCTTTTATGACCTGCGTAGTCACAAGGCTAACCGTCCCATACCCGATGTGTTATATACCGAGCCGGGGATGAAGGACCGGGAGTGCCAGAGGTGCCGGAGGTACTGGAGGTCCGACAGAGGGTCCGGGCTGTATACGAGTGATCGCAACACCACAGGGGGTAAAGGGTGAGCGACTACCTTGACCGGCAGGTAGTCCGGTATAGAGGACGACGACCGGAGGTACCGGAGGAGGACGAGGAGTGCAAAGGCGACTCAGTGCAAGGAGTTAGAGCCAAGCAACGTTAATTATCAATCTGAAGTACAAGACGTATTAAAGTGATATATATACTAAGTAGCTAATTGTATTCCATAATAGGAAGGAGGGTGATTCTAAACAATAGAGCGTGTTGGAGGAAGTGATGATCCTAAGACAATAAGACGGAAGATAAGAAGACGGGTAAACGGGAAACGCTCAGTAATCCTTCATTGCGTAAAAACCCGATGATACACGGACGTCCGGAGGCTCCGGTCAATGACCGGAGCTCTGGCGGTACCGGAGGTATTGGAGGGGGGGGCGGATGAGGGCCAGGAGTTGGCCGGACGTCAGAGGGAGGCTGCACAGATATAACACGATGCCAAACTGGAGCGCAACCTTCATAGTACTGGCAGCATTTCCGTAATGGCCGAAGCGACAGAGAGCGATGACAACCTGCTGCTTGACAGGCATCTGTGGATGGTTTGAATTATTATGAAAAACTTCGTCATCACGGATGGCCTCCACAAGATCATCAAAAGTGTTGGGGTCAATCCGTAGGTAAGACCGGAAAATTTCAGGGAACTCGTTCTTCCATCCGCCTAGCATAAGTGTCATGAAGGAATTCGACTTCGGGATATCACGGCGCTCGTTAAGGTACCGCTCGGAGTATAACTCTGCCATCGCGTCAACATAGATCTCTGCAGGTGTAGGATCATCACTAAGTTCTGATGAGGAGGATGTGCCCCAAGAAGACGCATAGAACTCGGAGGAGGTATTGTCAGACACACTGGCCAATACTATGCAGGCAATGCAAAGTGGACCAAGGTTGTGCTCAAAAAGACAAGGATTGCCTATATTGCTAGTGGAGATATGACCAGCTCAAGACTGGAGACTACAACGACTACAGGGGTGTATATATACTAGTGGGTGACATGGGAACGATCTGATAAGTATGGGAGTGTCCTAAACTAATATGGAAGTGTCCTTATCAATGATAAGTATCGTGCTATATATGCTATCTACAGTGCAGGATAAGGAGTCTGACAGTAGATGGAGTCCGATAAGGCCCAGATAAGCGCAGATCAGCTCCGATAAGGCCAGATAAGCCCGGATCAGGTCCGATAAGCGATCTGTTCATGACATTACCCCCCTCTTAAGGATTGTGTCCACACAATGGGTCGGAATGATTCAATCTTCCCATTCTCCCAGTTGTAGAGATGTCCAGGTAAACGAGGTGTGGTGGTGAAGTTTTCAATGGGTTTATAGATAAAACGGACGTTTCGGGGTAGGGGGCGAGGGGCTGAGGGGTGTTTTCGGTGGAACTCATCAAGCAGGCCGGCATTATCTGTCAAGTTGCCAACCGGCTCCCAACTGTCTTCCTCCTTTGGGTATCCTTTCCAGTGCACAAAATATTCGAGCTTTCCACTCCTAAGCCTCGAATCCAACACTTCTTCCACTTCATACTCCAGGTGATCATCAACAAGTTCAGGCGGCGGTGGAGGGGTCTTTTTCTGAGAGGGGAATTTGGGAGGGATGTAGGGAGACAACAGAGCTTCATTGAAGACAGGGTGTTTGGACTTCCAGGAAGCAGGCAGTTGCAGACGATAGGCTGAAGTGCCAATCTTCTGCAAGACCTTGAAAGGACCGTAGCGTTTGTCATCGAATTTCTTCGTCGGACGGACTGTCTCGATGTTGGTGCCTTCGAGATAGACCATGTCCCCGACCTTATATTCTCGGGCATCTGTACGCTTCCGATCATAGAACCGCTTCATTGTCTCTGCAGCTGCTTTAAGAGACGACTCTGCTTCCTCCCTGATCTTCTTCATGTTGTCTGCAAACTCTTGGGCACTCTGAGTGCGCACCGTACCTCTGGGCTCAATTCCTTTCCATGGATGTTGTCCAGAGTCAAGGAAGAACGGAGTGTGACCAGTAGCAGTATGGATCTTGTTGTTGTAGCTAAACTCAGCAATGGCAAGCCATTCTGCCCAGTCGCTCTGACGATGATTGACAAAGATCCTGAGGAACTGCTCCAAGTCCTGGTTCACTCGCTCGGTCTGCCCATCGGTCTGAGGGTGGTACGCAGTTGTGATGTTCTGCTTAATGCCCAAAAGCTTGCACAAGTCCCTACTGAACTGAGAAGCAAACTGTGGACCTCGGTCATGGATCAACCGCTCAGAGAGCCCATGGTCACGGAAAACACGATCCCGGTAGTGTTTGGCAAAGCCCATTGAGTTGATCTCAACATTGCATGCTTGGAACTTGGCACGCTTTGTGTATCGATCTACAAACACCAGAATCATGTCATAACCATTCGACATCGGAAGCGGGCCTAGCAGATCAACAGTGACGATCTGCCAGGGTCGCGTGGGTACCGTGTTCGGAGACAGAGGTGCAGGGGGGGCCATTCTTCTCGGTTTAGTCTTTTGGCAAGTCTGACACCCTTCCACATAAGAACGAATATCTGTCTGCAAACGCGGCCACCAGTAGTTCCGAGTGATCAGCTCCTGAGTTTTGAAGCGTCCGGGGTGTCCTGCGAGACTAGTGTCATGATGCCAGCGGATGAGGTCTTCCCGCAGCTTCTTGTCTCGAGGGACATAGAACCGGTGCTTCCAGGTCACAATACGCCCATCCAGCTCCTCCCAATCCTTCTCCTTGTTGGCCAAAGCACGCTCAACAAGCTTGTCTTTGTGCTGCCAAGCGCGTTTAATCCGAGTCATGATTTCATCGCTGAGGGCACTGATATCATGATGATGAACTCGGAAAAACTCCGGCTTCAGCAGGACTATGTTCTCATTGTCATTCTCCCCCTTCTCATGACCTGCTCGTCTCGAGAGATAGTCCGCTTTAGCCATGGCCTTGCCTGGTTTGTGATGTAGAGTGAAGTGAAACTCCTGCATCTCCACCACCCACCGCGCCTGTCGTCTGTTCAGCTTCTGGGGCTTCTTGAAGTATTCGAGATTCTTATGGTCTGTCCAGATCTCGAAGTCCTCCAACGCTCCTAGCAGGTACTGGCGAAACTCAGAGAGTGCATGCATGATTGCAAGCATCTCCTTGTCATAGATTTCATAGTTACGTTCAGTCTCATTGAGAGCATGAGAAATGAAGGCAACCGGTCGCCAGACACCATCCTCCTGCTGTTGCGATAAAATACCACCAGTTGCGAAATCAGACAAATCGGCCTCCAACCGGTAACGTCCCTTTGCCTTGGGGATGACCAAGACAGGAGCAGACGTGATCCGGCGCTTCAACTCCGCAAACGCCTCCGCTTCCACAGCCGTCCACCGCCACCCCCCTTTCCCAGTCAGAGCAGACAGCGGTCTGGCTACACCAGAGAAGCCTTCAATAAACCGGCGGTAGAAGTTCATGAATCCAAGGAACTGTTGGACATCTCGCTTGTGGCGTGGTTCAGGCCACTCAACAACAGCCTGGACTTTGGCAGGGTCCATTCTGACTTCGTTGTGCGAGACAATCATGCCAAGGTATTCTACTTCACTACGTTCAAACTCGCATTTTGTATGCTTTAAAAAGAGCTTGTTTGCACGCAGTTTCTGCAGAACCTTCCGGACCATGATCTCATGTTCTTCCAACGTTTCAGTGAAGATCAGGATGTCGTCAAGGTAGATAATGACTTTTCCACCGTCGATCTCATCTTTGAAGATTGTATTCATCATTGTCTGAAATGTAGCCGGTGAATTGGTGAGGCCAAAGAACATAACCAGAGGCTCAAACAGCCCTCTGTTAGTTCTAAACGCTGCCTTCCACTCATCTCCTTCCTTGATCCTGACGTTGTTAAACCCCCAACGGACATCCAGTTTGGTGAAATACCGAGCCTGGCTAAGTTTGTCTACCAGCTCCTGGGTAAGTGGAAGAGGATAACGGTTTTTAATTGTCATATCATTCAGCTTCCGGTAGTCCTGTATAGGTCGAAGAGCACCATCCTTCTTCTTGACAAAGAAAAATGGCGAGGCCATAGGAGATTTCGATGGTCTAATGCGTCCTGTCTTCAAGTTCTCATCAAGAAATTCGTCGAGCTGCTTCTGTTCCTCTAGACTGAGTGGATAGATCTTACAGTCTAGATTCTTAGCATTGGGAACCAATTCAATGACATGGTCCCAAGGCCTAGATGGAGGCAGCTCATCGAAGCTCTCTTTGTCAAACAAGTCCTTGAAGTCGTGGTACTTCCTGGGAACTGATTCCTCAAAGGACTTGGGCTTGTCCTTCTTGGATTGCTCTTCAGACACTTTGCCAGCTTTGGTCTGAAAAGCGCGAATGCGCAGTTCCTCCTGAAAGTCTACCACAAGAAGACGATCTCCCTCTTCGAGCTCAGGGTCTTCCGGGTCCGAGTCGTTGGATTCAGGATCCTCCCACCCCCCTAGCGGCTCACACCTAGCCGGACAACGATCAAACTTGAGAGTGTTCTTTGCCCAATCGATGGATGGATTGTGCAGTTTGAGCCATTCGTACCCAATGAACATCTCAGTCTTCCCTAGGTTGGAAACAGCGAATTGAAGGATTTCGACGTGTTGACCGATCTCGAGCAGCATTTCGACATACTCTCGAATAGGGCCACCCGAATTCAGCGTTCCATCCGCGTTGTAGACCGGAAGTGGACGGGGATACTTCTTTGTGTTGATTTTATTGGCCTTCACAAAAGAAGCATCTATGCAACTGCCCGTGCATCCACAGTCTAGTAACGCTGATAGCTTGAAGCGCTTCTGGGTATCGAGTGTTTTGGCAACCAAATCGATGTTCATCTGGTTCCCAGAACCTCGGATATAACGCCGTCTTCCTTTCAACTCATTCAGAGCTTCAACAACTTGCTCATCATCCAAGCTGTTTAACTCTGCAATGGTTTCCAAACTAACCTCCGCCCGCCTCCTACGGTTTGCCCAAATGTCCAGGACACCAATAGCCACTTCGGGTTTGCTGGTCCGAAGCTGTCTGGCCGTCCATTCAACACTTCCAGGTTCTACTTTCTTTTCAGGAAATCTGACTGCACTTCGCACTTCTGTTGCTTCCGGGGCATCATAGATAGATTCAAGATCAGGAATGACTACATGGGAAGGAACATAGGTGCTACTATCGACCAGTGAGTTTGTGCTCACTCCTGGTCCTCCTGAAAATCCTGGATGGACTTGAGCAATTCAGCTCTTTCGTCCTTGGTCATGTTTCGGACTGCAAACTGCATCTTCTGCTTTGGGCACCACCGCGCAATGTGACCAGGCTGGCCGCAGTGGTAACACTTGCGGTTGTCTCTCTGCCTGTCCACATCCATCGCATCAGGGTCTCTTTCAACCCGTGTTTGCGGCACCTGCACAGCGGGCGTCTTTGCCTTCTGCTGTGTCTCAGGACGACTGAACGCAGAGCTATACTCTTTGCTCATGCGATAAGTCCTATCCACCGTTGAGGCCTCTTTGAGCCATTCTCCATATGTGGCTGGTTGCGGACGCAGGTTAAAAACCGCGGTGCGCAGACCAGGGTTGAGTCCCTGTTTGAAGAAGTGCAAGAGAGCCTCATCATCGAGCTTACTGGCCGGAGAAAGACCTTTGAAGAGTGTAATAAACTCATCAGCGGTCCCTTTGCCCTGTTGCAGTTTCGTCAGCTTCCTCTGTGCCTCGTCCTTAGAAGACGTGTACTGGAAGTAGGCAGTAAAGCTGCTAACGAAACCGGGCCAGGTCGCGATGTAAACGGTGTTGGGAACCCCATTGGAATGGTCTACAATGTTCTTTCGCTGTAGATCAGCCCAGTTGCCTGCAATATCACCAGTACCGCCTTTCACAAGAGAGAGCGCAAAGATGATGCGCTGCTTGTCATGTGTGATCTCTTGTCCGTCGAAGTACAAAGCTAGAGCATTGAGAAACGCTTCAACTTTGTCTGGCTGTCCATTGAAGCTCTCGGGTGAATCAAGCTTCAACGGCTTCTTCGGAGTAGGACGGGTGGTGTAGGCCTGAACAGCAGTAGCGATGCGTTCAGTTGCAACTGTGCTGCGCTCATTGAACCCAAGCAGCGAATAGAAACTGCTTAACAAGCTGCGAATAGCAGCCCAAAGCAAAGTCCAGAATCCGACATCAGCAAGTGCTGGTGCCATCATCCTTTCCTGGTCGTCGCTCAAGTGCATGTAGACGGGGTCATCACGGGGTAGGCCTTGGAATGGGGAGGCCATGATGTGTAAAACGGAGTGTGGGGAGTTTGTGTGTGTTGGTTGTGGTTTGGATCTCGGATCCGCGCGGTCGGAAGGGGACTACTGGCAGGTACCTGCTCTGTGCAAACAGATCGACCCTACAGCCAATAGCGAGCCCTTGGGAAGTGATACACAGAAAGGGGGTCTTCTTCGTCGATAGTAGCTCCAAGTCAAGAGCTGAAACTAAAGCCCAGTTGTTAAATCCTCCCAGATCAACGGATTGACTACCGTTTGTTTCTGGACGAAGAGAACCCTGCTACAGCCTGCTACAGACCCGGGGCAACAGTTGGCTTTAGAGAGTCGCTACCACGACTCTTTTGTCCCTACTGCCTTACTGACTAGGGCTACTACTAACTAAAGGGCTCAGGATTTATTGAAGATGAAAGGGGAGGTTCTAACTAGTTGAGAGGATTTCGGAGTTGTGGGAGATAAGGGAGAGATAAGAGGATGAGAGCGAGATTAGAGGAGAGGAGAAGGAGCACAAGGTTGGTTAGGGGAGTCTTGAGCTTTTGTCAGACACACTGGCCAATACTATGCAGGCAATGCAAAGTGGACCAAGGTTGTGCTCAAAAAGACAAGGATTGCCTATATTGCTAGTGGAGATATGACCAGCTCAAGACTGGAGACTACAACGACTACAGGGGTGTATATATACTAGTGGGTGACATGGGAACGATCTGATAAGTATGGGAGTGTCCTAAACTAATATGGAAGTGTCCTTATCAATGATAAGTATCGTGCTATATATGCTATCTACAGTGCAGGATAAGGAGTCTGACAGTAGATGGAGTCCGATAAGGCCCAGATAAGCGCAGATCAGCTCCGATAAGGCCAGATAAGCCCGGATCAGGTCCGATAAGCGATCTGTTCATGACAGGACGCTTCAAAACTCAGGAGCTGATCACTCGGAACTACTGGTGGCCGCGTTTGCAGACAGATATTCGTTCTTATGTGGAAGGGTGTCAGACTTGCCAAAAGACTAAACCGAGAAGAATGGCACCCCCTGCACCTCTGTCTCCGAACACGGTACCCACGCGACCCTGGCAGATCGTCACTGTTGATCTGTTAGGGCCACTTCCGATGTCGAATGGTTACGACATGATTCTGGTGTTTGTAGATCGATACACAAAGCGTGCCAAGTTCCAAGCATGCAATGTTGAGATCAACTCAATGGGCTTTGCCAAACAGTACCGGGATCGTGTTTTCCGTGACCATGGGCTCTCTGAGCGGTTGATCCATGACCGAGGTCCACAGTTTGCTTCCCAGTTCAGTAGGGACTTGTGCAAGCTTTTGGGCATTAAGCAGAACATCACGACTGCGTACCACCCTCAGACCGATGGGCAGACCGAGCGAGTGAACCAGGACTTGGAGCAGTTCCTTAGGATCTTTGTCAATCATCAGAGCGACTGGGCAGAATGGCTTGCCATTGCTGAGTTTAGCTACAACGACAAGATCCACACTGCTACTGGCCACACTCCGTTCTTCCTCGACTCTGGACAACATCCTTGGAAAGGAATTGAACCCAGAGGTACTGTGCGCACTCAGAGTGCCCAAGAGTTTGCAGACAACATGAAGAAGATCAGGGAGGAAGCAGAGTCGTCTCTTAAAGCAGCTGCAGAGACGATGAAGCGGTTCTATGATCGGAAGCGTACGGATGCCAGAGAATACAAGGTCGGGGACATGGTCTATCTCGAAGGTACCAACATCGAGACAGTCCGTCCGACCAAGAAATTCGATGACAAACGCTATGGTCCTTTCAAAGTCTTGCAGAAGATTGGCACTTCGGCCTATCGTCTGCAACTGCCTGCTTCCTGGAAGTCCAAACACCCTGTCTTCAATGAGGCTCTGTTGTCTCCTTACGTCCCTCCCAAATTCCCCTCTCAGAAAAAGACCCCTCCGCCGCCGCCTGAGCTTGTTGATGATCACCTGGAGTATGAAGTGGAAGAAGTGTTGGATTCGAGGCTTAGGAGTGGAAAGCTCGAATATTTTGTGCACTGGAAAGGATACCCAAAGGAGGAAGACAGTTGGGAGCCGGTTGGCAACTTGACAGATAATGCCGGCCTGCTTGATGAGTTCCACCGAAAACACCCCTCAGCCCCTCGCCCCCCACCCCGAAACGTCCGTTTTGTCTATAAACCCATTGAAAACGTACGGAAAGGGGAAAGCCGCGAGCAGGTCATTCCACCCTTCCACAGTGGGGGGAACTTTAATGTCGACCTCGACATGACTCGGAGAAGGGAAGGAATGGACCGCAACTCGGAAGAACTGGTAATCGTAAAAGGTAAGTAAGGCATAATCAAAGACGAGGGGGAGAAATGTGCTCGAATACAGGCTGAATGCGCTGTCGGAACGTCGATGGGCTCTGTGCGTGCAAATCATCAAGCAGGGAAAGGATGGGGCGAAGCTGGGCTCTGAAAACACTGTCAAGTAAGGACTCCAAAAGCACTGTGAGTAACGAGGCTCGTGCACGAGCAAGATCCGAAGGAGTGATGCGCTGAAGAGGGATGTGCTCGGGTTCAAGTGCAGCATGATCAACGGGAGGAATGGCGTGGGGGGAACTTGAGTTGTACTCACGCGGAAGTGGAACATGCGGCTCAGCAGCGGCGGACTGTGGTGGAATGCGAGCAATGCGGGTGTCATGAACAGATCGCTTATCAGACCTGATCCGGGCTTATCTGGCCTTATCGGAGCTGATCTGCGCTTATCTGGGCCTTATCGGACTCCATCTACTGTCAGACTCCTTATCCTGCACTGTAGATAGCGTATATAGCACGATACTTATCATTGATAAGGACACTTCCATATCAGTTTAGGACACTCCCATACTTATCAGATCGTTCCCATGTCACCCACTAGTATATATACACCCCTGTAGTCGTTGTAGTCCCCAGTCTTGAGCTGGTCATATCTCCACTAGCAATATAGGCAATTCTTGTTCTTTTGAGCACAACCTTGGTCCACTTTGCATTGCCTGCATAGTATTGGCCAGTGTGTCTGACAGCATGGGAATCCTCAGAGTTTCTTCTCTTCAGATCCCCCTCACCAGGTGCATACCTGTGTACGTACTTCTATATCTATTTATATATAACTTCGGATCCCCCTCACCAGGTTCTTGAGCACCCTTGGGCCTCGAGGTTGCCCTTACACCGTTGACCTATTTGAGAGTCCTGAGGTTCGGAAAAAATGGGCTGTCTAGGGGCCAAGAAATAGCCAATTTGGTCAGTGTTTGGATGTAACTGAACCCAGAACTGTGTGCTATGTTGCACAAATTTTCCACCCAAGATACATAAAGGAGCAGACAGTCCCAGTCTTGTTTAATGATTGGCTGGAGTAGTTGTTTCTGAAGAGAAGGATCAGCACAGTATGGACCCGCGGGTCTATGGGATGTCCACGGGTTGTCCAAATTGATCGGATCATGCCTGCCAACACCTGCCGGCTGGTTCAATACCTTCAAAACGTGAAATATGTGCACTAATTGAGGTTTTTAAATGCATTAGCCATGGGAGTACCTTTGATAGCTGATAGCCATGTCCAACTGCATGGAAATGAGTCAAATTCCATAATAAATTCAATGTTCGCAGACCCATGGATGCACCCGAGGGTTTCGGGTTTACCAAAATTGGAACCCGTACCCGTACCTGGGCTGACCTGACCCGGAAACCCGCTGGGTTGACTGGTACCCATGACCATCCCTAAGGGATGCTGTGCAAGTGCATGAAACAAAACCCTTGATTCAACAAGGAGCATAACACTATTAGACTTGCAGCAGACATTGTTGCAGATCTCATCTATGAATTCTGGGATATTCGGAAACATTGATGCATGAGAGGCGGTATGCAACAACAGAAGTGGGTCTGAAACCTTTGGACCTTTACTTTCTTTATACAACCAGAGCCTGAGAAACGGCTACCACATCCAAGGAAGGCATCAGGCGCGCAAATTACCCAATCCTGACATGGGGAGGTAGTGACAATAAATAACAATATAGGGCTCTTTCGGGTCTTATAATTGGAATGAGTACAATTTAAATCTCTTCGAGGAAAAACAGTGGCTGTGGCTGCTGAGTTATTTATGATTTTTTTTTTTTCGTTGTTTATTATTTGGTTTAGAACTGAGGTTCTCTGTGGTTACAGCTCATTTTGTGGTTTGGTTCCGTGGTATGCCGACCACGTGCAGTGGTCAAATACTGTGTCTCGTAATAGTGACTTCAGTGGTCGGTGGTTCTGGTACTCGAGGTTGATGTTTGTGTGCTTAGGATGATGTTAGTTAGTTGGATACCAAGGTTCAGTTCCGTAGGTGCTGCATCCCCATATTAGGAAGACCAAGATCTAAATAGCTGAGACCTCCATCAAATGAAGATCAATGTACAATTTAGCCGACAATAGCCCTCGCTTGTGGAAAACCATGATTTCGGTTCTTTCTGGGCGCCAGTGCTACAAAGGAAGGCATGCCTTTTCACTGCCCTCCCTCCAAAACTCCCTCCCACTCTGGTCAATCTTACTTGCATTCATACTCTCGCTCACATGCACAAAAGATTCGTCGGAATCAAGGTAAGCTGGTGCTCTGGCCTGTCTTTCAATCGCTTCTGAGTTCATCTCTGAAGATACCTGTCGTCCTTTGGCATCAGTTTTCCTGTGAGTCCTTGTGTAATCTTCAGGAAAATTCTTAACTGACTGGAATATCTTTGTGAGCTTCAGATCACTGCCTTTGCTCAACATCCTACTTGCCTCTTCTCATTTATCCAACTTTCATGTAAGCCTATTCTTGCCTTCCTTTCGCCTTTCGACTTTTTCTGACTTATGTAACAAGTGTGTCCTGATGGATCTGAATCTCCTCTCAGCATTGCAGGCATTGATACCTGTTTTGCAGCAGGCAGCCTCTGGCCCTGTTGATGATGATGAAGTCAATTAGCGTGCTAGAGCTGCTGTAAGCGGCTATGGTACACAATATCTACTTTCTATTAATACATTCATGTGCTGGGTGTGACGTAGCATTCAAGATCGTATGAGGACCGGAGTCCGGACGACACGCAGGGGTGGGTGGGCAGAGCAGTCAACTGCGAGCGAGGAGGGCCTACGGGCGAGGGCAGAGCAGGGCTCGAACGGGCTCGGACACGCGGGAGCGGAGTCAGACTCGGATGCTCGGTGGCCAGCACTGTGGGAGCGAGATGTTAGTGTGGGGTGGGGTATATGTTATGGTACGAGAAGTGGCTGATGTCATATAGCGAGATGGGGAGGAAGGGGGGGATTCGGAGAGTAGATAGGAAGTCATGGTAATGGTGAGCATAGAGTTAGGGATTGGGGTCAGGGGGTGCTATATCATGGAATGCAGGAAGGCGGTTTGTGGAATGGATGTATCGAAGGAGGTGTCGGATGCCTTTTTCAGTCGTAAGGAGGTATCCGAGGGAATTGGCTTTGAGGCCGAGTGCGGTACGAAGAATAATGCGATGGTGAGTAAATCGGGAACAGAAAAATATAAAATGGGGGACATCTTCTCCTCGCTGGCATGTTTGGCAGAGGGGAGATTCGGCGCGATGGATTTTGTGAAGCCAAGCGTTGAGTCCGATCATGCGTGTGCGGAGCTGAACAATGAGGCTGGAGTTTCGTCGTGAAAGGTTATTGAGAGGTTTATGGGTGAGTGTACTGTGGCTGAGGTATCGAGGCAGGCATACTTCTCATGGCGCGGCGATGAAATCCAATCGGTTGTCCAGAGGGTGTTAAATGCATGCAAATGTGTTTAATCATGTATATATAGTCCAAAGCTTGTGGCCAGATTATCTGGTCACAATGGCCTTTTGGCACAGTTGGTTCTGTGCTAGCTTTGGGCACGGGATTTAACAGAGGGCGGTGGTGTGGGTTTGGAATGTCGCCTTTGCAGCGGCGGCACTGCGGGGGAGGGGAGAGTGAAAGAGGAGGGGGATGCGGGCATGGGGAGGTTCGTCATTTTGTGCAGCGGACTTAGCTTCGGAATCGACATGTTCGTTAGCTTTGAAATCAACATGTCCGGGGACCCATCCGACATGCAGTTGAAGGCCCAGGATACGCTGTTTCAGCCTGTCGAGCTCGGCATGAAATTTGAGTAGTAGGTATTGACCTGGCTGCTGCCCGGGATGACAGAGTGCGCGGATGGCACTCTGGCTGTCGATTCCGAGGAAGATGTGCTTGAGGTGGGGGAGTGAGGGGATGGAGGAGAGGGAGAGAGTGGCGCCAGTGATTTCCGATTCAAAGATTGTGTGGTCGTGGTCAGATCCAAGGCAGAGATGACGTGTGAACGTGTCGTCGCGGCTGTCAGTGATGCAAGCAGCGCCAATGCGGCCGTCGATGCCAGATCCGTCGCTATATAGGCATAGATCATATTCTCGGTTGCGAACGTGCGCTCGTTCGAGGGCATCAACTTTGTTGGGTGCGATATTGTGTGTAAAGGATGTTATCCAGGTGGGAGGAACTGGGAATGCCTGGATGGTTTCGAAGTCCACGGGGTTAAGGTGCCACGTATGCATGAGGTTATGGAGGGCGGAGCGGTGGCAGCGGATACCATGAAAGCGAGCAGCACGAGTAATGACTGAGTGGAGAGGATGGGAAGGGGGAAGGGTGCAAATTCGGATAGCAGCCTTGTAGCATAACTGGTTGAGGCGAAGTTCTATAGGGATATTATAAGCATGTAGATCGAGGAGGTCGTTCGCAGTTGAGCGAATGGCCCCGGTGATAAGGATACCAGCGAGATGTTGTACTTTTCCTAAGCGTCGGGCGAAGCCTACGCTACCCCGCCGATGCGAAGAACCGGCTTCAGTGTGTATCGGGGTGTACCAGGTGTCGAGTCCGTAAGTCATCTTGGGGACTATGACGCTTTCGTAAAGGCGTTTCACGTATTTGTGGGGCAGACCAAATGCGGGGTGGGTGAGGCGATTGCATGCAAAGAGGACTTTGAGTCCCTTTGTCGCAGCGGCCTCAGCCTGCATCTTGAAGTTGAGTTTCTCGTCAATGAGAATACCTAAAAACTTGATATGATCAGAAGGGGGGATTAACGTGCCATTCCAATCATAAGGGATCTGGTCGTCATCTCTGCCTTGTGCACGCAAGCGTAACACTCCGAATTTAGACTCTTCAAAGCCCGAGTTGTGAGTTTTTGACCATGTGCGTAAAGATTCAGCCATTGGGGCCATAATCTCGTCGCACTCAACAAAAGTGGGGGCTGCGGCAAGAAGGAAAGCATCGTCATAGTAAGCACCTGCTGCAGATTTTCTAGGGTCAGTAATAACTTCGAGAAGTGGGGCATTGTAGAATTGATATAAGCCACTGGATGAAGGGGCTCCTTGACCGATACCGTTGGTGATGATGTATGGATTGGAGATGAAGTCGTCAAATTTGAGTCGGGTTGATTGGCCGGCTAGGTCGCGTTCATAAAATGCGACCAGCTCGGTGGGGACCCGGCAAGCACACATGTTGTGGATGAGGCGGGCTTGTACTGCATTTGGAAACGCGGCGCGAATATCAAGGCTGATGAGAGTAACAACGTTACCTTTACGGAATTTATCTTTGATTCGGGAGGTGAGGAGGTGGATTGCGTCCGTAGTCGTGCGACCGGGACGGCCCCCCATGTGCGTGGCAGGAATCAGCTGGTGTTTTTCAGTGACATAAGAAGTCATGGAGCTGTACATGGCGCAGAACGATTTCTTGATGGTGCGGTATAGGGCGATCGGGCGGAAGGATTTGGCGAGGGTATAGTCGGAGCGACCTGGTTTACGAAGGACTACTGTAAACAATTCTTTTAGTAGTGGAGTCTCATATTTCAGATGACATGTGGCTTGAAAGAGGGCCCAGAGGATATCACCAATAATATGATAGGCTTTTTGAAGGACGATGAATGGTACACCGTCGGTTCCGGGGGCCGTGTATGATTTGGCCTTACGGATGACTTTGTCATACATGCTGCAAGTGAAGTCTGGCATGGGGATGGGTTCCGGGTAGACAAAGTCGTCAGGGATTCCTAGGGAGTTAGCAGGAGGGGCGGGGGGGAAGAACGTGTCAAAAAGAATATCGCACTTTTCCTGTGCATTTGAAGCGAGTGTTCTGTCACCGCGTTTCAACGCGGGGATGCGTTCGGCACTGCCATCAGTGAAAGGTCGGTTGGCATACCGGGAGGCTAGCCAGACGCTCTTTTTGTCCACTTCCTCAAGCCAATCTTTCCAGTGCTGTTTTTTGAGTTGCTGCCACTGTTGTTTTGAAGACTTTGGTCACTTGCATCTTCAGCTGCTTTCGCATCTGGGCATGGCCGCTTCCAGTTTTCGCGTTCAGCTTTGCGCGCAATTCTGAGGAGTTCGGTCAGTTCTTTGGTCCACCAACGTTTGGAATAGGGCCAGGATGAGAGAAGGGGGACGTGAGAGGCGATGATAGACTGGAGCATTTTGTCAAGGGCATAATATATTGTGTTGTAATCGCCGGGTGAATTAATGTCGGTCGAGATGGGGTTGGCTAACAGGTAAGCAGATATCGCTTTGTTGAATTCCTCCCAGTCGACAGCTCGGAAGTTGGGCCTGGGCGTTTCAGGGATTGTACGTACAAAACAAATATACAGAATGATCACCGGATAAATGTAGAGTAAGCGCAGGCCGTACGGAAAGGGGAAAGCCGCGAGCAGGTCATTCCACCCTTCCACAGTGGGGGGAACTTTAATGTCGACCTCGACATGACTCGGAGAAGGGAAGGAATGGACCGCAACTCGGAAGAACTGGTAATCGTAAAAGGTAAGTAAGGCATAATCAAAGACGAGGGGGAGAAATGTGCTCGAATACAGGCTGAATGCGCTGTCGGAACGTCGATGGGCTCTGTGCGTGCAAATCATCAAGCAGGGAAAGGATGGGGCGAAGCTGGGCTCTGAAAACACTGTCAAGTAAGGACTCCAAAAGCACTGTGAGTAACGAGGCTCGTGCACGAGCAAGATCCGAAGGAGTGATGCGCTGAAGAGGGATGTGCTCGGGTTCAAGTGCAGCATGATCAACGGGAGGAATGGCGTGGGGGGAACTTGAGTTGTACTCACGCGGAAGTGGAACATGCGGCTCAGCAGCGGCGGACTGTGGTGGAATGCGAGCAATGCGGGTGTCATGAACAGATCGCTTATCAGACCTGATCCGGGCTTATCTGGCCTTATCGGAGCTGATCTGCGCTTATCTGGGCCTTATCGGACTCCATCTACTGTCAGACTCCTTATCCTGCACTGTAGATAGCGTATATAGCACGATACTTATCATTGATAAGGACACTTCCATATTAGTTTAGGACACTCCCATACTTATCAGATCGTTCCCATGTCACCCACTAGTATATATACACCCCTGTAGTCGTTGTAGTCCCCAGTCTTGAGCTGGTCATATCTCCACTAGCAATATAGGCAATCCTTGTCCTTTTGAGCACAACCTTGGTCCACTTTGCATTGCCTGCATAGTATTGGCCAGTGTGTCTGACAGCGGGGTGCAGATGGTGGATCTAAACGCTCGGGAACAGCATGGGTAGGGATTCGGAGACGCGAGAGGATGTGCACGGTGACACCGCCAGGATGACGAGTCATGGGAAGCAGGGATCCGTCAAACAACACAAGACGCCCTTCGTTGTTGATCTTCGCGAGGGAACGGCGTAGGAGAATGGCAGTGCGCGGGCAAACTCAGAAGTCGAGGGGATGCCTCCCCATCATACCACACACGAAGCAACGGCGCGAGCGCGGTTTCGGAGGTTGCGCAGGCTAGAGTGGCGGAGAACGGCGTTGTACGGCATGCGGGGATAGGGAATGATCGGCGATCTCGACTTCGGAGACTCGGCGCGGACGCGGTGATGTGGAACTCGGCTCCGAAGAAAACATGAGGCGTGGATCGACGTAGTGAATGTGCGCGAGGATGACAACGACAAGGGCAGATGCAGCGCGGGGACCGAAGGAGAAGTGGTGAAGCAAAGGAAAGGCAGGAAAGCACACAGACAACACTAATGACCCAGAGAAGGTTCAATAGAAGAACCTTCCCTTGCGGTGGGCTCCACTGTCGATTGATTGGGTTAGTTGGTGGTGTCGGAATCGAAGTTCCAGCAGGAGTAGAAGGCCCAGCCACCGGTGCGGGTTTAGGTACAGGAGCCTCCCCCATATGGGGTGGAATCTCGCGTGCTTTACCTTTGCCATCAGGACGTTGAACTGGGTCGAACCTAGAACTTGTATCTTTTCCTCCACGGGTAACCGGGTCAGCATCGCGATTCATGAAGTCTAGGGATGATACCGCGAAGTTGTCGCCCATGAGAATGCTATTTGAGCCGTACGAGAGTGCCATCGTGCTTGTACGAGCAGTCTGGGCCTCGCAGTCGCGAGCAACGGCGCGGATGTAGTCAGCGACGCCCCTGGGGAAGTCGTGGTAAATCTCCGCCCTCTGTAAGCACATACCTCGAAGTGTTAGTATTGAATCTGATGGAGTTAGAGGCCAACAAGGCATGCGTGTCGGGACAATTACGCAGTCCGATCGGGTGCGCACCTTGCTTCGCACACCCCGTCTTCTTTCATATATAACGCCATGATTTATCACCCATTTTCATTCCCCACATGTATATTCATCGCATCCCACCATGCAATTGTGTCCCTTCGAACATATCCCCCTTGCTAGCACCTTTATTTTGCTACTTTTCAAATTGCATGCCACAATGCATTGTGACCAGCCAAGCTGACAGGACTGTGAGCGAAGGGGCATAATGTAATGACTGCTTGTAACAGCAGGGCACATTGCAATATGGTCACTTTCCTTGGTGGACTCGGGCTGCTCCTTTGCAGTCGGCAACTTAGGTAAGAGGCGATCAGTATTTCCATAGAACAATTGTTCAATCATTCTTTGTCAGGCTGGTACTGCTTGGACAACCCAGGTTAGTTTTAATGGTATTGTTGATGGTCTCATTTGACATTCCCTCACCATTCTAGTCCCTTCCTCTCCAACCAATTGTCGAATTTTCACAGATAGCTGGAAATGGTGAGCTGTGGGGAGGGGAATGGGTACCTTGTCCAGCAAGATATGGGGGACTGTTCGACATGGGCGACTTGACTAAAAGCATCTTTGAGGCTGCTTCCAGTGGAAGCAATCCTTATCATCCAAGGTCACAGCATGGAACAGCTTGTGTCCAGCCTGCTGGAACAGATCAGGCAGGCATCTCGCTTGGGTGACTTTACACCAATCCTGTCGAGTGATCGCACTTTCCAGATGTAACTCTCCCACCATTACTATTGTTCCCATCCCATTATTGACAAACATACAAACAGCCTTCGTCCTAGTGGATCTGTCCTCTCATTTGGTGCTGGTGTCGAACGAGAGGTTCTCTACTCAGCTCTCTGCCATTGCACGAAAAGCTGGGGAGCATGGTTTTTGCCTTGCTTTGACGATAGGTGCTCCATCATATCTACAATGCCTCTTGCTTCCTCTGGCTTTGTCAGTTTGGAGTGACTGGAGAACCTGTCTGCTCTCAGCTGTATTACAGCTCTTCACATTCATGGCATTGCCCCCGAGCCCCTCAGCCCAGCCCTGATCCAGTTTGCTGTGAGTGGGTTTGATCTTGGCTTGTTGACTCGGGAATTTGTTGCTGAGTGGCACCCCTACCTTGTTGGCCTGCTCAACGAGTGGCTCAATATGAATGAAACTGGTGATATATCGCAGTTTGGCCCCTTTTATGCATTGTACCATGATATGCAGGTGAAGTTGCCTATTTTTGAGAAAAAACTTAGTACTGAAATACCTTCGCTCGCAAGGTTGTTGCTCTTTGTATGCGAAACCAAGCCCAGCATAAGGCCATGGCACCTGAGATGCTCTACTATGCTCTCATCGGCTCTCAGCCCCCATCCCATGTCGAACTCATGAACTTCTTCACTGGGCTTCGGCTGCCATGTTCGAATGACTTTGATTTCTTTCAGGTGCGAGGACCAAAGCCTGACTTTGTCTGTCCTGACTAATCATATTGCAGGTTATCAGTTCATGCCCTGGTGGCTCCACAACTCTTCTTTCGCAAACCTGGTGAAAGGCAAGAAATGCGAAGGTAAGTGAAATCTTCTTAATAAAGATTCCAATGAACCAAAACAAATCCTTTAGCTTTGTGTTGTGTAGTTCGTGGTTCGTGTGGAAATATACCACGGATGCGAAGATGGATAAGTAGTCTTGTAGTTCGTGCGTGGGTTGTAGTCTTGAAGTAAATAAAATTGTTCCTGTAATAAAATCCAACCAAATCCGTCGATAGTTCCCTCCTAATTCCGTAGTGTTCTCAAATTCCAACGATAATTTCCCCTTATATTCCGTAGTGTTCCAGCGAGTTCCTGAGCGATTTAAGAAAGAAAGTGCGAGAGCAAGAATGTGAGAGTGTGTAAATGCCCGGGGGCGTAGTATTGTCTATCTACCCTATTTTGCGGCCCTTTTATACCCTTTTCGGTATTTGTAGCTACCAAATAAGATACTATGACTGTAAAATATGTGCTGAAACGCTATCACTATGTTTCAGTCCTTGTAAAACCTCGTTTCCGTCTTGTCTGTATACCAAAACTCTGTTTCAAGTCCATTCTGACACCAACTCCCGGGTTTCAGGACTGTTTCGGGGGGTTCAGACGCCTTGTCCCTTCAAACACTACCCTTCTACGCGTCAGAACACGGCGAAACATGTTTTCCACCATGCTTGAGACGTGTTTGATTGCGAAACGCGAACACTTCAATTATCGTGTGACTGCGTGCACTGCCTTTTCCTGGCATATTTGATCCCCGTGCGTGCCACCGTCACTCGTCCCGTCTGTTGCCTTGTTTGGTCTTCCAGAAGCTACTGTTGGTATTGTCTACGGTGCCCAAACAGTCTTGTAAGCCCCTTCATTTCCATCTCTCCGCGGGTCCCAAGTCTCCTAATTCTGCCGTTTTCATATCCGAAAATTCCACCCGTTCTTCATCTCCCCTTTTCATAGCTCTGGACTGTCCTCAGTCCACCGAAGTTATTTATTCATTGGTCGTGCACCCATGTTTGTGGAGATTTCAGTTAAACTGATCTCTGTGATCCATCCTTCGGCTTCTTCCGAAAGCAGCGCTGCAAGTCTCCGTGGAATGATCCTATCATTCCTTCCTCTTTGTCTCCCACCACCACCTCGCTGGCGAGTCCGGCGACGGACTCCCATGTCGCGCTTGCCGTTGACTCCGCGTCGCGACCTTCCTGCTTCTGACAGGCTAGTTGACTTCGCGTCGCTAGGCTGCTTTCCCATTGTCTTGGCCCCGACTTCGCGCCTTGCGTATTGTCGTGTTTTGGAGCCCCTCCCGCCTGATTGTTGCTCAATGGTGCGTGTTTATTAAGCCCTCTTCACCCATTATCTTGCTGAGGGTATTGTCCACACACAGCCACCCCTGTGCTGTGTATAAATACGCCGCTGCCACCTTGGTATGTCCTCTAATCGCCACCTTCCCACCTTTAATTATCGCTTTCTCTTGTCTATACTTCGCTCTTTTATCCTTATGGCTTCATCATCCATTGGTTCTTCCTCTGGCTCCGCTCCAGCTCCCGCCATCGGGTTCTCCCCAGTGTTTCCAACGCGCTGCTCGATGTCCTTGATAGCCGTGTGACTAGGCTCCTCCAGGCGCACCCCATGGTACATCCCTTGCTCCCTTTCTGATCCGGCCCCTTTTTGCTCATCCCCTTTACGCGTTCCAGGTTATCCCGAAGTGCGCGAACTGCGCTGAGCAGGGGATCTCCTGCTCTTATTACGAGGCAGGCGTTCCTTGCCCCCCTTGCACCATTCTCGGAATCCCCGAGTGTGACTGGGCAGACCCATTCTGGGTGCTCAAACACCTCCACCGTTCCCACGACTCATATTTCTGTACAGAACACGATGCCCTGGTGAAATCGGTGAAGGAGAACCGCCTTCCGGTATCCCTCTTTAGTGTGTTGATTCTTCCTTCCTCGTAGTCGCTTTTGCTAATCTCCCACCATCTCCTTTTAGACCATGAGTTCGGAATCCAAATGAGCTGGTTCTATGCTAGCGCTCAGGGCGCAATCAACCGTTATGTGGTGCGTCATTGTGTCTTCTTCATTCTTTTTCTGACCCTTTTCCTAGTTAAATTCCCGTGCGACTCGCGATATCGGCCTGCGAGGTTACCGGGCACTAGCGGCGTCTACCACCGACACCTCCATGCTCCTCCGATTCATCGCCCTCGGAGTCGAGATGCACATCCATCCGCTTATCCTCCAAGTGGTTGGAGACCGCGTGCAAGATCTTTTGGCTTCTATGCTGTCCTGAGCACATCGTTACACCCCCTTCATTATCCCTACTTCTTGTATATTTCTTGTGTCATCCTTGTCATACATTTTCTTGAATAAATACCTCCGGGGTTTTTGGGCATATAACTCTGTTTCACTGGGGGCAGGCTATGATCTCCGGGGCCCGCAGATAGCCCGGAGATCCGACGGAAATCAATTATCTGCGTCATATATTCCGGCTATCTACGGGCCCCGCAGATGACCAGAATATTCAAAATAATCTGAATATTTCCGGGTTATCTCCGGGCCCCGGAGATCACCCGCAGATCAATAATCTCCGTAGCATCTGCTGACCATCTGCGGGGTCCGCAGATTTTGAATCTGCGGACCCCGCAGATGGTCCGCAGATCTTGAGCCAAACAATCTAGAAAAGGAAATAAATGGGTGCTTCTCAGATACTTTAATAGGCAATTATTCCAATGTAGGCCCCATGCAATATAGTACTCATGTTCGGGCGCTCAAGCGCGGCGGACAACGACGCAAAGCATTTGTTCACCGTACAGTATTTCCCGCATCAGGGCGTTCCACAGCTTGCAGACGTGCGCCAGCGAGTGCGCGGCCTTGAGCCCTGATACTCAGAATCGGAGAAACTACATGTAGCGGGGCCCGCCTGCAAGGGCCGCTGAGTGTCACGCTCATCGGGAATCGCGCTGCGTCGTCGCCGTTGGAGGGGCTGGGCAATATATCCGCAGTCCAGAAACCAGGCATCCGTGGTGGCATTGGCTGCGCAGCGGATTTATGCACGCAGGGGATAAACAAGATACTAGCATCCAGCCGTCGGTGATCGGCGCCGACATATGGATTTCTCGCAGGAATCCCAAGGCGCTCTTGAATGTATAGCTACGTTGTAGAACCCCAACGTGTCTCAAACCGAAAAGCGGGCGTACGTGTCGCCACGACGCCCCCAAACTAACTTCTGCGGCAGGTCACACTTGGTACGGTCGTTCACATCCTGCCGCTGCGTGTAGCCTGTCTTGCACGTTGTGCATATGCCCGCAATCTAGCAAACTAGGATCAGGGTTAGCAAAAGGAAACGACAAGAGAATACTAACCAGAGCAGTCTCCCCGCGGACGTGAGGAAAAAGTCCTGCACACGGTGGCTGCACACCGTCCTGTTCGTCGCAGTAGTGAACCCGTTTGTGCGGGAGCGGAGTTCTGGTGAGTTCGAGCGGGAGGCGAATGCAGGGGCGCAGTATCCTCGCTCTTTCGTCGGCGAGAGCGATTGCGCTGTATTTCAGCGCTTAGTAATTGCTTCAGTGAGGAAACAGAAAAAAGCAACGAGAAGCACACCAGCAAGATTGTTGCTACAAAGACCTGGGTTTGCCCATCCTGCCCGTTCCTGGAGGGTGAAGAAGTCGCGGAAAAGAAAAGGGAGGACTGTAGTTGTTTGGCTTCGACCTCGGAACCAAACATGTCTTGCGCTCTCGCCCGCCCCAGATCAAATACCATCCTAGCGTGCATGGGTCTATACTGTCCCAGATAATCAGTATGCACCAAGTAAACTTAACTCACCAAAATCAAGTGCCTCCGAAAGTCCCTACACAACCCAGACAGTAGTCTCTTTCGAGCCTTGGGTCACCAAATTAATCGACACATTGTTTTTCTTCCAAGAGGTGTACCTTCAGCCGCAGCCCGACGACCCTCAGCTTCCGTATCGCTCAAGACTCTCGAGACCCCACACGTCCTCCAAAAAATATAGTACAGATTCAGCGCCCGCAGATTCAGCACCGGTGCCGCCAGCCCTGGAGGCAACACCGAGAGCCAGCAGTTTCTCAGCTCAAAGTACACCAGGTCGTAGCCTGCCGACGCCAAAAAGCCCGCAGGCAGGGCGTTGCCTTGGATTCGTTTAGCACAAAAGACAAGGTAAGAGTAACATAGCACACACCATCCAACTGCTTTGCTTCACGCACGTCCCCATGTGGCGAAAACTCGAGCCCAAGCCCACGCCCGCCATGGTTCCGTAAACTCAAGTCCTCCAGCCACCCAAGTACGCCGCCTCGGTTGCGCCCCACCGCATGCAGCGTGCCCCTCTCAAGCATATTCCCATCTGGTGACTGTGCTTCCACACACGGTAGCCAGCCTTAGAACTCAACTTCGGTCCTATACTCAGCGCACAAGTTCGTGTAGGCCCTATACTGAGGCTGCGCGCCCTCAGATTTCAACACAAAGGTCCAGAGGTGTGTAGCCACGCCGCTCCTTCGGCGCAGCCGGACCCGAAGCCACCGCTGATGTAGCAATGCCCCACACCTTGGCCAGTAGTGCATCCTTGCCGACATGATCGAAGATGCGACCAAAGCCGAGGCCATTCCGCACAGGGAATCGATCTCCCACCCAGGTGGGGTGTTAATTCCGACGTGGTACCACAACGGCTTGCGCAGGAAGCCCTCACATGTCTCGAACTGTGAAAGGATCATTCAGTCATTGTTGAACCTGAGCGACAAAATGTGAAAGAAATGTCGAAGAAAGCCAAAAAAATTGGAATCGAAGAAAAACACAACACCAGCAAACACGAACAGTATGCGAAAGAGATATACCTCTGGCGAGAAAATACGAAAGCGAAACAAAACTCACCGGCTCGTGAGGCTTCTCCAGCAAAAACTGTAACCTCCTCAAAATCGATGCAACGATCATCTGCAGCTCGAGCGAGGCCAGATTGCGACTGGCGCAGGCCCTGCGAGATATACATTTGTATCAGCATCCATTCACACACGCTCCCGCTCTCCTAGAGCAGAAGGGAGAACCGCACGCACCTCGGGCCCACCGAAAACGGATTATATGTCCTCGCCATGAGATCCTTCTTCTCCTTGTCCTTCAAAATGCCTCAATGTCCTCACCCCCCAACATCGTGGTGGATCGATTGTATAGCTCAACCACGCTGAGGACGGCACAGGGGCGGAAGGTGTCCGAGCCGATGACGAGCCCCCGCCTGCGACGCCAAGTTAGTATCCAATCCCTCGAAAGATAAAGACAACCCACACTCTGGCACGATCCGGGGAAGCCCCAGTGACATCGAGTGTATGCACAGCGCCTCCGCACGCGTCGAGGTACGGCAGGCGTTTCACCTGGTCGGGCCAGCGGCTCCGTCCGACACATTATGCAGATGGATGCGGTGTGGACGCACACTAAGACCGCCACAATCTCCTCCAACTCCGAAGACCGCCGCAATCTCCCTCAATCCCAACTCCTAAGATGGCTGCGATATCCCCCAATTCCGAGTTAGGACCAAACACAGACGCAGCCAGCTGAACCAGCGCAGAACTGTGGATAGAGGCCAAGAATCGAGGGAGATCGCGGCTGTCTTAGGACCAAACACAGACGCAGCCAGCTAAACCAGCGCAGAACTGTGAATGGAGGTTAAAAATCAAAGGAGATCGCAGCCATCTTGAGACCAAACACAGACGCAGCCAGCTGAACCAGCGCAGAACTGTGGGTAGACCCGAAGAACCAAGGGAGAGTGCGGTCGTCTGAGGATGGACAAACAAAGACCCAGCCGGCTAAACCGACGCAGAACTGGTGCAGACCAGAAATGGAGACGGAATTCAGCTACATCGTCATCTCAGTTCCGAACGCAGCCGCTGCCAGCTGGACCAGCGCAGACCACGAACAGAGATTGAGGATTGAGCGTCATCGCTAGTGGTGCAGACTGAAAAACTGAGCTTGATGATCGCAGGAGAAATGAGCAAGACGCACCAGGAATCCGATCTCCATATCCTCCAGTGTTCTGCTCAAGTTCCAAAAGCTGGACGGCCGAGTGATTTGAGGGAGCGAAGTATTCAAGAACGACAAAGCAAGATCCAAACGGATCCGAACGCAGACTGGACAGATGTAGGAGTCCTGTTTGGTTAGACCAAATTGATCGTTCTTGACTTCATGTGACTATTATGCTTTGTGCCGTCCGTGCTTGGTCCGTGCAAATGACAATGTAGGGATCGGTTCTTCTATTGGATCTATTTTATTCGCCCGAAAAAGATATTCGCTGGAGTCGCCAACACAAATGAGGGGAGCAGACATGTCTACTATGTATACCAAGGAAAAAACAGAAAGGATCGACGTTGTACGCAATGCGTGTCGGCGAACGCGGGTACATCCTGGGGAAGGCTGCGTCGTATAGTCAACGAATATTATTGAGGAAGAAATAGATAAAAATTACGCAACTCACCTGAATCTGGAGGCACCAAGAAAAAGAGGCCAGAGCGCTCAGCTAACAGGAACCCAGGTAGTGCATGAGTAGAAAATCACAGTTTGACCGTACAAAGTGTGCTGCGAGTAGTGGGGCTGACCGGCGGTGGGGCGTTACTTAACATTGTCACTCTCCTCGTCTTGTACGATATAACGAACGAGCACGTTTAATACTTGTGATCGCCTCCACTCGGAGCACTAGTGCCGTCGGCGACTTGCTGAGCGTCTCGATATGACGAGGGCGGAGCTGGGATGGTGGATGCGGGGCACATTTTCGGAGTCGACGGCTCGGCTGCCGCTGGTGTGTGCCGATAGTGCGGTTCCAGGAACGAGATCGCCGAGGGAACACTGCTCTCGTCGTCTTCCGGAATTCGCGTCGTCGTTGTCAGCGGCAGTGGCGGCGTGCAGCACGGAGGATCGATCCCCGGGCGGCGGAGTATGAGGAAGGCGAAGTTGTGGGGGTAGAGAGGGCAAGGAGATGAACGGCAAAGCGGGTAACGATAGGGAGAGCGAGAGGGACCGCGTAGCCCCGCACGGTGCGATAGCTCGCGTAGACGAGGGCTGCAACTATCTGTCCATCTCCGTCCCTCTGTCTCAGCCCCTCCCTCCCTCGCCCGCCTTTGTCCCTCCCTCTATCTCTCTCTCTCTCCGCTTCTTTCTCCGCCTATCTCCCTTCACCCGTTTCCCGGAATTACGCTGTACCCCGCATCAACGTGATCGCGATGCATGGCAAGATCGTCTGCGCTGCGCGGGAGTTCGTCGGTCGTGTCCCTGCCCCGACGTTGGCGTGCGTGCGTGCGGGGACCTGGGCGCGACGGTATTGCGGGCGCGGTTCTAGGAACAAGATATTGATGTTGTCGCGGTTGTTATTCGGCAACGCGAGGGCGGGGGAGGGGCGAGCGCGCTGCTCTCGTCGTCTTCCGCATCATCGAAGTCTTGTTCTATGACGGCCTAACGTTCCCGGGCCCGGGACGAAGAGGAAGGCGACGAAGAAGTTGTGAAGGAAGAGGGGGAAAGGAGACCCGGAATCGCCGAGCCCTCGAGCACGCCAGCCCAAGATGCTCAGACAACGAGCGCAGCTCGACCGTCCCCGTGCTTCACAAACACGCTTTTGACAACCTGGCGCACCACACGTGGGGGCACATCCGCGAGTCTCACACCCAACCCGCTCATATTTCCGAGCAGTGACACGAGCCCGCGGAAGTAGTCGCCGCAAGCAGAAACGCCCAGTCCCGCTTGTCCATGTCCTTCGGGAGCCCATTCGTCCCGAGCACCTCCGCATACGTCTGCAGCACTCGCACGGCATGCGGAGGCTCCACGGGCACACTGCGACAACGAGCTGGTGCGCAATACCATACGGCATCTTCGCGTGGCGATACACGAGCGCCGTGAGCGGGTGCTCCGCCACGGCATGCACTGCACCCGAAACACCTTGACGATCTTGACTGCCGAGCATCCCCCGCCTGACGAAATCCTGCCACAGCGGGCGCACGAGCCACGAAACATCCAATCTCGGGCTCATGACGTGCGTGATGAGGAACGCGTCCGTCTCGACGGCCTTGGCGTCGTCGAACTCGGGGAGGCGCTGCGCATTGGCGAGGTATACGAGTTCGCGGTCCGCATCGCGCACCCTCAGCCTATCCTTGATCGCGCAGTCGATGAGGACGAGAAACATGCGGGTGAGGTCGACGCGGTCCACGAGGACAAGAGCATTGAGCATCTGCACCCAGGCGAAGACATCGAGGCGGGGACCGCGAGCGTGGCCTCGTACAGCCCGCAGTGGGCGCTCCGTCTGTACAAGCAGGCGCTCGAACCATGCGAGGGCCATGTCGAGTTAGCCGAACTGGATTGACAGGGTACATAGAGGACGTCGGCGGGGGCGGACTCGACGGCGCGCTCTGGGGTGCCCTCGCGAAAGTGGGCCTTAAGGATCGTTGTAGACCTGGATGTGCTGGCGGCGCGGGCCGTTGGGGGTTGTCGTACGCGGCGGTCCAGTCGATGGCCCCCTCGGTGGCGCGTGACAAAATCGTTGAAGATGCGTTCTAGTATCCATGTGTATCGAGTATAGAATGAGAACAAGGCCACCCACCCGCTTCGTTTATCCCGTTGGGGCTCACATAGACCCGAATCATGTGCTTGTAGACGGAGGCTACGGGGTTGAGGTCGGTGCACGCCCCGAGCGCCGTCAGAATATAAATCGCGGCGTCGACTTGCTCGTGGCAGGCGCACGAGCGGAGCAGCGCGACATAAGTACTGTACAAATGCAATGGGATCTTGGAGCGGCCGTTGTTGGTATTGACCGTCTCAAAGGGCTTCATCCTCGAATGGAACGTATTCTCCGCGCGCGATTGGGCGATGCGCTGCACGTCCGTAGTGCGGTGCCGCGACAGGGGTGGGCCTCGAGCGCGGGTGATGGTGGTGAAGATCTCGTGGTCACAGTCGGTAATAGCAGTAATGAGCTCAAAGGTTAGGAAGGAGGGAGTGGCGGAGCATGATGTTGTAGGTCCTGCACAAGCATGACAATGAGCTCGCCGGGGCGGAGGATCTCACGGGGGGCCAGTTGTACTCGCAGACGGACGGGCTTTTACGTATTGACAAGGTCGCGGACGGCTTGGGCGATGAGACCAGGGTCGCCAGGGTGCGGCTTCCCGAATGGCATTAAAGGCGGGAGATCAAGGACGGGGGCGCGACGGAGTGCGATGCAGCGGGATCGGTTGCAGACAAGGGCGGGGTGGCTGCACGAGAAAGAGGTCAGTAGTTTAATCGGAAAAGAAAAGCTTAAAGAGCTCACCAGCCCCAAGTCCATGTAAACAACTAATAAAAGTTGCTGTGAAACCACAGCGGCGTCGCCAGCAGGGGCCAAAGCTGAAGACATCTTCCATTCCGATACCGCCCCGGAACCTGCAATGGCCGCCATTTCCACGCGAGTTCCTGCTACGCCGCCGCAGTCGGGCTTGCGGTGCCGAAAGCGGAAGTGGATTTGACGGGGAGGAGGACACAAGGAGGTCCGAGGTCGAGGTGAAGTCAGCATGTTCGCTGGCTTTGGTGTCCGTGGCGCTCTCGCGGTCGGTCTTCAGCTTCAGTGCTGGAGTCGGATCTCATGACAGCGTGACCCGTCACTTGCCACCCGAATTCGTAGCACCAGAGGGAAATGGCCGTGGAGATATGCGGAAGATTTCAGACATCGTCGAGGCCGATGCAGAATCGACGAGCGCGCGCAGCCCGAGCACCAGTGACCATAAGTTGAATTCGGACGGAATCCCGTATCCGCGAGTTTCCCGGAGGGAGATCCAGAAGGAGAGAGGGGCACGAATATGCCCGGTTGCGCGCAAGTGAATTCGACGGGCAGCAAGATAAGGAAATAAGTATACTGCCAGTGGGTTGCATATCCATTTGTTTGGTTCCGAAGCCGATGCCAACTCAAGAATTCTTCCTCACGCCGCACTACCGACAGTCGCGCGCGTCGCGTCAACATCACAGATGTGTAGTAAGACTGTGACCGTTCGCGTCAAGAACTGACGGACATCCGTCAGTTCTTCTGTATGTTTACTCTCTTTACTCCTTTCTAGAGGCTCTTTCTACTAAGCTTACCCGCGCTGGAGAATCAAGACCGAGGTCAAGGACTGTGACACGGCATGCAGCAGTGAAGCCTTCAAAATGGCCATGCGATCTCTGCGGCACGTCTTGTGCTCCTTTTATTTCTTTTTTTAACTGGTTTTCTCCATTCCCTCTTTTAGCTCCTTTTTCTAGTTCCTTGGATCTCTTCATCGTGGGATGCACTTGCTGGTGTCGCATCGTGCTATGCGCGCGCCTCCGCCTCCGCGCAAGCGCTCGCCCCGCGGTGCTTCAGGCAATGCACCTCTGCGTGGGACTGTGTGCCTTCCCTCCCACTTCCGTGACCCCATGCTAACTGCACATTCCACAGAGACGAAAATGACGCAGAGCATCATCTCCCTCATCACCATTTGTAAGCCCTCTCCTCCCTCTTAAACTCCGAAAAAAACTCAATTCCCCTCAGTCCTCGTCTGCACCTTCGCCAGAATCGCCACCCTCGCGCCGAGCTACTACCGGCAGCTCCTCGACCCGTCGTCAACTCGCTCCGGGCATGAATTTCACACGCCACTGCGTTTTTTTTTTCCGGTAGGCATACTAACTATTATTCAACGCCGTGAACAATAACCTCTCGTTTCACATCCTAGCGAACCCCTCCGCCGAGATCAGGTGTATTTCGGCTTCCAAACTTTCCCTTGAATCTAGGATTTTTGCGTTCGTTGTCCTTTTTAGTTTTGGAGTCGAGTTGCAAGACTGCGCGAGGGTATGTACAATCCCGAGCACATTACGCACCTCTCAACTTACCTGGACCAGAGCTATGCGCCGACCACGTGCCCGTGCGCGCCGTATCAGTATTGATTCCTCGCCGGCTTGCGCACGTAGTCCGAGCTCACGAGGCTAAACAAGACCAACGCGGCGCATAGAAGTTCTTGGATGTACACAAGCTCCCACTCGCTTTGTCAAATTCATGTGCAGGCTCTCTTCGGATTTACCCTGTTATACATACAGTAGTATACACAATATAACTGTGGTTTCAATCGGGGATGAGCAAGAAATCAACCTGAATAATGAGACATACATTGGGCGAGGAGTTAGTTCCATTGCATATTCATGCAATTTGAGAGCCCCGAAGATCTACTTTGAGCGGCCTTTCCTTGAAATTTGCCTTGAAAATCTGAAGTACGCATGTCAGAAATGCATATTTTGGCTGAGCACTAACCCTGAATGATGTGGAGGAGCTCCGCACGGCATTCAATGAAGTGTTTAGCCCGCTGAACTCGCTTGGATTTCTCTGAGTGACCTACAGAATGAAAATCTTCATTCCAGCGAGATTTTCTTGAAGGGACCAGTTGAGGTACACAGTGGCAAACGGTGGGATACAAAGCTGTTCGAAACCTTTACTAGATACTTAGTCTTTGAGCGATTTTGAAGACTTACCTCGAGGTTTTGGCCTCGACTCGCGTTTGCAAGACTAAAGTTGATTTCTGAAGATAATATAAATGATTACTAGAATCATGGCCGAGTATCTAACCAAATGTGACCCCCAGATCACTCAGTTGGAAATTTATACGGTTCTGAAATATGTCACGAAGTCCGAAACTCGTTGAGAAAAAAATGTAATAGATATGTTGCTGGCTGGGTACATAAATGGTGAATAAATGCATAACCGCACTTCACGGTAGATTACTGATCAAATTGGAACCATAATAAAGCCGCGGGAAGAGTACCTGTAGAAGAAAGAAAGAGGGCAGCACGTACATTGGAAGGATACGGCTAACTTTAAGCTCACCAACTCAAGTCGACCTTTTAGTCAGTTTCCCAGATTCGGATTTTCAGGCAAGCCAGGGTTGGCGAATTGAATTAGAACAGACGTAAAGGAGCCAGCAACGGGCGCAGGAGCGGGCCCAGGTGGAAAATCGGATTTGGTCTCCCAAACATGGATGGCTGCATAGACACCGATGGCGTTAGGCAGAAAAAGTGCAAGGAAGAATTTCAGCGACATACTAAGTAGCCAAAAAAACTCATACTACGAGAGAAAGGATTCGGTTCGATAATTTACACGCGCGAATGTTCGTGAGTTCTTCGTACTCCTGCGAAGTTACCAAAAATCAGCTTACGTCATCCATCAGGCTAGTAGGTCGATACACACCTAGGACTCGTCCATTGCAATGTCCTTGACGGCCAAATGGCCCTCCGCGGCGCCGTTGACAGTCGCACCCTCGTCATCCGCCTCCACCGTGGCCCCATCCCCTCGGGTGCCTTGGTGCCACTTATCCAGTGCGGTCCCGGAACTTGAATTCGTCATCCCGCAGGACCTTGTGCGCCTCCAGGAGGTTGATATGGCGCATGACCTTGCCGATTTTGGAAAACTGCCAGACGACGGAAAGGACGCGCAGAGGAAAGGAAGTATCGTCAGGTAGTCGATGTTCATATTTTGGTAACCCTCGACGGTGGTGAAGAGAAGGTGAGCGGCGGGCGTTTCCTGCATCCATGACGCATGTCAGTAGTCGATGTGAGCATCGTTTAAAGACACGTACGTCTTCCTTCGGTAGCGACTTGTTACTGCTGAGGAACATCTTCTGCAGTTTGTGGCGCCACTCGCGGACTTTGAGCGCCTCGGGATCCGACTCCAGCGCCGCTGTCGCTTTCTCGTCAGCTACATACATGCGGGAGTCGAGCGAGCGAGAATACGGACATGCGGAGTCCACCTTGGGCCTCTTGCTGGCAAGCGGTTCGCCCTCCTCGCTGCCCTCCTCCCCGTCCGCCTCCGCCTCCGCCTCCTCGCCCGAATCGTCCTCACTCTCCACCGCAGCCTTGCTCTTCTTCGCCTTGCCGCCCTTCCTGCCATTCTCTGCGGGCGCCTTCGCCGCCTTGGCTTTCGCCTTGCTCTTGGCTGGCATGGGTAATCCGGTGCGTTTCCTCTTCTTGCCCGGCTTCTCTTCATCGTCAGCCTCAGCTTCTCAACTTTGTCCTCGGCAGGTTCTGCGGGGTACAGAATCAGTGTGATTGTTACAAGGAGGGTATCGGCGGCGGTAGAAGGACAAGCAGGACGGAAGGACGCGCAGGAGTAGGAAAGGGAGATAACGGAGGAGGAAGTGGATCGGTAGGACATAAGTGGTGAGAACGAGGAGAGGAGCGACGGGTCGTGAAGGAGTGGTGTAAGTTGGGGAAAGTGAAGCAGTAGATGCAAAGGAAAATAAGAAATCGGGCAGACGCAGCGTCCACATCCAGCTCGTCCTCCTCATCCCCTTCATCACGCTTCTTTGCCTTGCTCTTACTCTTGCCCCACTTCTTAGCGGCTGGGGGTTGGCGGCGTGCTCCTCCCAGGCAACTGTGTCGAGGGCCTAGAGGAAGGGGAGGATGAGCGTCCAGGAATGAGGAAACGGATCGAGAAAGGGGGAGGTTTGGCAGGTAGTCCGCACCTTCCGAGACCTCTCCATCAGCTCGCCCCCCTTCTTCGACGAGTCCTATACGAACCCTGTAATTGCCTCAGGGGTGAAGCGTGTGAGCTCCTTGGGCGGGAGCCATGCGCTGTCGAGAGAGGAAGGTGAGTTAGGGAGACGGAAGAAGGAAGAAAGAAAAGGAAGAGGGCGGAAGGAGAGATAAAGACGGCGGAGAATGAGGAGACGAGGAGGTAGTGAGAGGAGGAGGAGGAGACGGAAGGAAGTCCAAAGAAGGACGGTATCTGGGGAGGGCGGCGGGACGATACGTCAGGCGAAGGCGAAAAGGGGCGCTTGGACTGAAAGGCAACGGGAGGAGGGAGACGGGAGACGGGAGACGGAGTGCGGAGGAGACGGGGAGGGAGGAAGGGGATGGGGAGAGAGAGGGCGAGGAACAAGGGGAGGCGAAGTGAGGGGCAGCGGAGGAAGTGCGATGGTGACGGGTAACGGCGGAGCGAGCGAACAGGAAAGAAGTGGACGGAACGGATCAGTCATCCCTACGAGCGCAACAAGTCACATTGAAAACGCCTGCGCCCACGCGGATCTTGATGCGCGAGAGCGGCGGGAGCGCGAGGGTGTTGGCGTGCAGGCCATCGGCTTTGGAGGCACGGCGGGAGGCGATGATTGCCTGCATAGGGGCGCCGTCAGTCACGGGAGGAGAACGGGGAAGGGAAGGAAAAGAAAAGAAAAGACGCCGAGGGTTATGATGTGGGCAGAGTACCTCGACCTCGACCTTCTTGATCGTCTTCAGTACGTGCAAATTCGGCTTGGGGGTGCGGTGGGGTCCGCAGCGCTGAGTTGCCCTCCTTGAGCTCGCGCAGGATCGCGTGATGTCTGCAGGGCCCGCCTCCGGGCAGCAGATGTGGAACGATTTCGGCCACTTGCCCTTGGTGCATTGGACGAGCACGCCGTGGGCCTTGGCGCGCGCGCGCGTGCAGGCGTTGCATTTCTGGGCAGAGGAGAAGATACATTAGTTGGCTGATGGGAGAAAAGAGGGGAAAGAACGAGGAGAGAGACACGATATTCCAGCGCCAGGGCACGATCCCATCGACACCAAACACGACGCGCTCACTCGCGACCCACGTCTCGGGCAACACGTGCACGCACGCCTCGTGCGCCATCCACGCCAGCTGCCGCTGCCCCTTGCCGCCCATGTGCGCAGAGGGGAAGTGGACCTGCGCGGCGGGCGCGACCTCGCACCACGCCACTGGCAGATCGTGCACGCGCACGAGGCTTGCGAGGGAGGGCGAGACGCGGACACAGTAGGGGTAGGTTTCCTCCGCGGCGGGTGCGGTTGCGGAAGAATGCGCAGTGCGTGGGCCGAGCTTGGGGGTGACTTTGTGGAATTGGGCGTGGGGGGCGGGGGCGGGGGCAGGCGTGGGTGGATGGGCGTGAGCGTGAGCGTGAGCGGAGGCGGGAGGCGGGAGCAGCGGGGAAGGCGTTGGTAGAGGTAGAGGTGTAGAGGCGCTGGGCGCAGCGCGTGTCCAACGGGCTACAGCGCCAGCCGCCGGGGTCGACCGAATCCACTTCATAATTTGAGGACGCGCTTTGCTACGAGCATCGCACGCCCGTACCGCCCGTATTTGTCTCCACCGTTGGTACACAACGGGTGTCGATGCGCAGAAAACCGACTGCGATTGGGCGCGAGTTCCACCTCAATCCACCGGACTCGGCCGTCGCGGGGTCGTTCCGACGGCGGCGTTAATGGCGCGCTTCCTTCAACCGAGGGAGGATCACGCGGCATGATTCACACACGTGGGTGTGGAGTCGGAGGGGGAGCGGCGTGTACATGAGCGCGGCCGCGTCGGTCGTAAAATCACGCCAGCGACGCCGATCAGCAGCAGTACCGCGCACCCGTGCTGGATGCAGGATTGATGGGCGGCGCTCGTGATTCACACTGCATATGCCGAATGTAGCGCAAACACGACTACAAGCGGGTGTGATAGGTTGCATTAGAGTCGATCACAGCAACAGGGAGAACGCACATGGGCGGGCCTTCCAGTGGAAGCATGCGAAAAACCGCACTCCGCAGCGCGGCGGGTGGAAGCTTGAGAAAATACTCCGTAATTCGTTTCTTAAAAAGTCGATGCACATACCTCAATTGCGACGGGGCGGTCAAACGATGACCCAGGCGTTGACGGACAGTATGAGAATTTCGCCGTATCGCAGTGGGTCACCGAAGCCGTTGTGCGGAAAGGTGGGGTGAAGAGCACGACTGGCGTCGTATGTAACTGCTGTCGGGTTGAGACGGAGACCAGGATGAAAAGAGGGCGTCAGCCACGCTGAGTTGTTTGCAAGGCGCATGGGAGCAGCTGGAAACGCTGCTTCACAAAAACAAACGCGCCCGAATCGTCGCTGGATATCCAGATACTTTGGATGAGAAATGTAGACGAATTGGAGAGACGGACGTAGGTAAACTTGTGGAATGGATGTTACCGTGCACGGGGAGGGAGTCCTGGAGCCGCGCGTCGGGGTTTCCAAGTTGCAGGACCTGCGAGACCCAAAGACTGGTAGCGAGAGAACTGAAGTTTCAAGAGGGGGCAGGTCGGCATTTTCGGTTTGCTTCAGGGCTCAAAGTGCGATGTGTTTGGGTGTGGACGCTTTACAGAGCCTGAGGGCTTGAGGAAGGAAGCAAACTGCAGGTACGGACCAACGACTTGAAAAGGACATGGAGTTGAGAGCAGTCGGGTGTCCAGGTTAGCGCCGAATATGGCCGACGGCCAGCGCCCCGACTCAAACTCAAATAACGACCACCGCACTCTTCACAGTTTCAAAAGAACTCTGGGACAACGCTACTACTGGCAGCCCCCTGGGCTAAAAATATTACTCTCTGGGTCTCTTTTTGCGGCAAAATTGTTCATGGCTCGCGATCGCACTGTGGATAGGAAAAGCAGTCAGACCAACTGTCCCGAAGCAGTCGGTATGACTGCCATGAAGTAGTCGGACCAACTGCCTGACGCAGTTGGGTTGACTGTTTCACAGCAGTCAGACCGACTTGATCTGGGCCATTTATACTATCGGTCCGACTGCTCTGAGGCAGTTGGTCCGACTGCTTTGGCGCAGTTGGTCTGAATGCCCTACACAGTTGTTGACAGTGCATTTAACAGTCAAATTCGCTCAAATCCAATTTATTAAACACTACATAACTGACATAAACTGTAATCTGCCCAAGATGAAATTTTACCGCGTGGTGAAGACCGGCTATAAAGAAAGGGAAGTCAGTACAATTAAATGAAACAGATTGCGAAAAGACTCACGGCGTGAGCGTTGGAAACAAGTCTGGGGTTGGATAGACTACAAGTGGCAAATCAGCATCGGTGAGAGATTGCCTTGGCGGACTTACCTGAACCGACAATGTTGTCGCCCGTGGAGTTGCGTTTAAAGGGTTTTCCGATATGGCGGCAAAGTATTAGCGTTGAATGGCCATGACACGCACGCAGAAACTTGATCGTCCGAACGGCGTCGAACAGCGAAAGGCCTAAATCGAGAACCTATATATACTTCGATTACAGTCGCAAAGTGAAGAGCCTAGAAAAATACTTTCGACATGAACGCGTGAACGGCGCGCCGCACAGCGAACCACACTAGCCCGGGTATTACTCAGAGCTTGATCATAAAAGACTGAACGAGGCACATACCTCCGGGTAGCGGGTGTTGGAAAATTGGCCCTCTCAGGAACCCAAATCAGTACAGCCCGGAGAGGGGAACAAAGAAAACGACGACTCAGCTAATATTGGTTGTAACATTTGACCACAGATGGATGTACCATAAGGCGCATTGAGGTCGAAGGCTGAGAATTCGGGCCGCACTTGGGGAAGAATTGTAAAGCCGGTGGCAGATGAAGAGCCCTGAGAAGGCATACCTTGAACCCGAAGTGAACGTATAGCTTGAATACGGGTCGATCATTGAATAAATAACGTACGCTATGGGCGTCATTCCGATCCCGCGAAGACAAGTGAAAGCTCACTGGGAACGTCGGCGAAGGCGAGGCTTTTGTATCCGTATCTACGCAAAGGCCAAAATCACAGGCTGAAGAAGATAAAAGTACCTCTCAACGAGAAGTAGTCGAAGGAGGGTCAGTCGGGTTCAGTGTAATTATAAAGAACAGACGCACGCCCCTCACATATCTGAATTAAGTTGCGGCCGCGGAAGCACTTAGGCTTGGAGGCGGCGACGGCACGCGGAGTTGGCGCGTTTTCGCACGACCTTCGGCATCAGCGTCGACCGTACGCGGGAATCGGGAACAGAAGTCAATTCAACCTGAAAATGATAGCGAGTACCTGGGAGCGATTCCGATTGATAAACCCCGATTACTCGAAAATGCTCCGGCGAGGCCGCTATCGGACTGAAACGAGTAAAAGGGCGAGCCGAAATCCAGAAAACTCGAAAAGAAAACCGACTGGGACCGCGCCACCGACATGCTCGATTCCACGTGAAAGGGAGAGACGTTGGCAAGATGAGCAAATATAATAGACGGACCGGGCGGTGACGCAGCGCTCTCCGAGTTCGTTTTGCGTCGTCGCGGGAGCCGGGAGGGAGGCGGCGGCACTGGCCTATGTTGATGAGGCGGGTCTCGCGCGAGTCGGTGGGCGTGCATGGTTGAGCCGGCTTGTTCCGGGGAGGCACTCAGGGAGGTAAATTGGGTGTCGGGGTCGGCGTTGGCGTTGGCGTCGGTGAACGAGCATGGGAGGTCATAGCAACCTAATCAAAATAGTGAGTGAAATTTGCCTGGAACAACGAAGGTGGCGGCGAGCGAATCATCAGGATGTTGGGAAGTGAAGGAGGCCGTAAATGGGGGAAGGAAGGCGATGCACAACGAGATCCCGAAAGTATCAATAGGGGGTGGGAAGCACTGCGCATTACCGGTATACGTGGTGTCAAAGAAGGGCAGGTGCAGACGGGACGTACGCATATCGGTGCGTAGTAGCGCTGCCGCTGTTACGTTCGCTGTATGCAGTAAGCGGCGTTGTGGAGATGCTGCACACGGTAATATGCAACGGACGGCGCAGGGCGTAAAAAGACGAGCAGTACACGGCTGAACGTGGTAAGTATCCCTGTAAAGACGTGTCAGCTTCTAGTCCGAGGACGAAAGCGTAGGAGAGAGGAAAGGGAGGTAAAAGGAAGTCAGTCCGGGTGCATATATCCCGGACCGAAGAAGAAAATAGTACGGTCCTGCTGCTGTGCGCGTAAAAGGGATGTATGATTCAATTGCGCGTGCAATCGCGAGCAGGGAGGAGTGCATAGGACAGAGAATGGATGTGGGAATGGTGAGCAAGGAGTCCTCATGCAGCAAAAAGCTCAAAAGGACGTATGGATGCAGAAGGGGTCCCATAGCTTCGAAAATTCGGAACAACGGACCTCATAACGGACTTCAGATGAAGAATTGAGGAGCAAAGATCGGTCCCGGGAGTATTTTGGATGTGCCCGCCGCACTGGCGCGCACCGATGCGCCCTTGTTGGCCGGAATGCCCTGAAATCGGTATTAGGCCGTTGAAGGGGCTATTGAAGGCATAGAAGTACCAGAAAGACGTGAGGACGGTTTGAGATGGATTTAAAAACCTGATGAATGAGTACCGAGAGAAAAACGCGGGTAAAAACGCGCAGGACGAGCGCGACTGTGTTGGAGGAAGGGAAGGAGCGGAGTTTGAAACTGGAGCTTGTCAATAAAATACAACCAAACAACCGTTCAACCGTGGTCGCTCAGCAGTCTCCAGGCCGGGGCAGACTTTTTGCGGGCGGCACGCGGGTTCTAAATCTTCTTGGCGTTTATGAGATGCATATAATCAGTTAACTTGGTCTGTGTGGTCAATAAGCATCCCGCGGAGTCCTTATCAGCTTACTGATTCATATATGACTCGGATGCGACAAGAGCGTAAATTTGTGCAGCCATTATCGAGCTTGAAATAAGAATTTTTAGGGTACCAGGTTCCTCAGAAGGTATGTAATTGGTCAGAGCATTCCGTTAGCAAATTTGATGTTTGCTCTTCTTCAAGTCTTCTTCAACTGCCAGCGAGAACGCGTCGTTATTTGTGTGCTTGGTTCTTGTGGCACTTTTATTGAGTTTCAAAATCGTGCTGCGCAGATGTATCGCGCTGTGACTCGGACTCTGTCATCTATATTCTGGCGGTGGACTCCATGGAACTCCTCGTTTTCGTCTTCCTTCCTTTGGACAATTGGTCAAATTCATGGCTATTATTCCCATAGAACAGGGTGGCTCGGACCCCATCCGAGCTAGGGAGGTTGTCTGTGATGGGGCAGCTGGCAGCGAAGGGTATCAGAGTGAAATAAGTTTTGATGGTAAGTTAAAATAATGGGAGGAGGGGTCTTTAACTTGGAAATGCTCATCGTCAGTCTTCACGATGTTATGAATCGTCAATTCGTCAAGCAGAGATTGTCGTAGAGATTTTACGCCTCCCATTTTTCTGCCAACCAATCTCATCAGCGTGGAGTAGATAACCAGGAGGGAATACTCAGAGTGATGAATGAGGCTGGTGCTTGAAACTCATTACGCGCAGCTTGTTATGAAAGGCCTCCGAAAATTCTTTCTTGTTGGAGGAATTCAAAAAAGCTGTGATCTGTAGCAAGCAGAAACGCGTCCCAGAGAGGGCAGAGAACTAGCACTTGCAAATCCAAAGCCAGGGCACCGATATCAAGCTTCAGAGGTCAAGCATGCGGGAATCCGTCGTCGCTCTCCAATTTTTATTGACAGATGTCGCCGCGAGCTAGATAAACTCATCTGGTCCTTTTGCAAGAGCACCTTGAATAGTTCACGCTCGCTTAGATAGAGGCAAAAAGGGGTAGCAGGGGATGGAAGGACACAAGTCAAATGTGGCCCAGCATAGGATTCGTCGGTGGGGTTGAGGTTGGATCCAGCTTCACCAGAGTCCAGTTTTTTTTCCAGAGACGTCACAAGTTCATCTGCCGAGCGTTTCTCCCCTCCCTGAATTTCATATTTGTCGACCTTATCTTCAGGTTGGTTTGCGGTGAAACGGACCTTCTGAGCCGATTTATGCTTGAGTGCGATGTTGAGAGAGCGAGAGAAATAAAGGAACAATAAACTCCCGAGTTGGGGGGTTTAAAAACTCCTTCGATTCTGCTGACTCGGCGGTGCCAACTGCCGCACTTTCGAATTGTTCTTGGGGTCTCCTCCCACTCTTGTTCTTAATCCATTCTTTGGTTGATGCGTACGCTGCGGTGCGCATGTTACTTCGCGAGATAAAGCCTCAGCATAATTATTCTGGACCGGCGGGAGGAGTGCAGGAGAGGAATAATTACAAGACAAGATTTATCGAGCTTCGAGGAAGTTACTGAGTAATTTCCGCAGTTACTGAGCAATTTCCGCAAATCAGTTGAGAAAAAGGAAATTAAGGGCCAATGTAGATTAAGTGGCGATCCGTGCGAGAGCCTTCGAGGCCGGATTCACAAAACTAGAGCGTGCAGCAGCGATGGTACGATGTCGCGATGCCAAAAAAGGCAAACGGGGCCAATCGGTCTTCAACTTGAATCGGCCGACGTCGGATCTCGGCATGTGAAACTCGATGCAGAGCAACCAGGGCGTACTAGCACTGATTTCTACAGAACACAGTTAGACTGACTGCTTTCTGCTCAACTGCTTTGATGGCAGTCAGACCGACTGCATCCCAAAGCAGTCCCTTGGAAAGCAGTCGGACTGACTGTCAAAAAGTCGGATCAACTGCTTCGGCAGTCAAAGTGACTGCCTTTTCTTCCCACAGTGCTGTCAGCGCGTTCCTTTATTGTGTAGGACTAGTACTTCACCGACGTTAGTATTAGATTTCGACTGTGTGGCCCTTACGCACGTTGCGCGCTATTTTGGTAGGTATTGTTTCCCATGACCAATCGATTCGGTCTCATTTTGTACTGCGAAATACAATACTTGTGCTCACTGGGTTTCCCGATTTTTTTTTGACAATGTGGCTTCATAGAGCATCTTAGAATAACCATAGATTGATAAAGTACACATTGTTTTAGCAGCAGTGCTGGCGAGAGCCTCTATAAAAATCGACGGTGTCTGCTCTACAAGTGGCTGTGCCGGGTACCGTTGATTTATGGGAGGCTGTGCCAACCCTAAGTTCTCGTTTGCCACCAGCTGGAAGCTCTGCTAGCCCAGAGCTGCCCAGTTGAAGAATGCAGACCGGGAGGACCCTCCTCTCGAGCAGTAGACCGAATTGAATAGGGTGCAAATGAACACTCACCGAATGATAATGCGCCGTTGAAGTCAACCGAATACTGGAAGAAGGTATCCAGTCAGAAATCTGAAAAGTAAAGTTAGTAAAACTCCGAGCGAAAATAACGCACGGCAAGTCGGTGTACGAGTTCGGGGGAGAGCTCTCCACGTGTACAAGTCGGGAATAGAGGAATGCCGCTGGATAATACTCAGAGTTCAGTATGTGAAACAAGCGGGATTACTGACCAAAATGAACTCGGAGACCTTGAAAGCGAGTATGTGTAGATAGAAGGGAAAGGTTAGAAAGTGAAAGAGAGCAGAAGGAAGAGATCTGACCTTGGGACACCAAGTCGGCACTTCGAAATTCGTGTGATCTGATTTGAAGGTAGCCATTTGTTCGCACTTGGGCTTGCAGATTTTGTTGAATCGGATCAGAGTTAGTCAGGAATGAGTATAGAGGAAGGAGAAATCTCACCAGGATTTCGGCTAATAGCTGCCGGCACGTAACGGGTAGCCACAGACGAATACACGAGCGCATTGCCGCGGGTGAGTGAGAGAAAGAAAGAAGAAAGACGGTTGCACCTAGACAGCTGCCTGGGCAGCTGCGCGATTCCCAGTCGGTTCGGAGAACATGCATGTACAGCGCACGCGTGCGTGGAGGCGGACCTGCGCGTACACGACTCGGAGCCGGCGTCCGGAGGTAGGAGGCGCTGGTTGCGCAAGGCTAGCAGTGCGGGCTGCACGCCGACTTGTACGGCTCGATACAATAGAGCAGCAGCATCGAGTTCCCGTGCTGGATGCGGGGTTCACGGGCGGGCAAGAACTGAACGCGACGAAGATCGCTCTCCGCGTGTCGAATAAACGATTCAAGAGGAAAACGGTGCCGCATCAGAGCAGATCGAGAGCAGATCAGAGTGGGTGTGATCGCGACGATGGGTAGACTAAGACAACTGTCAACATCGTCGAATGGAAGCACGCGATAACATCATAACACGCTCCCGCACCGCTGCGTAGCGGGTGGATGCTGAAGAAGATACTCAGTAAATCGATTATTAGAAAGTCGATGCACACACCTCAATCGCGGCGAGGCGGTCAAATGATGACCCAGGCGTTGACCAGCGTAGTGGGCTGCTGGCGCGTGACCAGTCACTGTGTTACAGGCCACGCGCTTCGTAACAGGACCGGTGATTATGCCTTTCGAGGTAGGATACTGAAAATCGCCTGTTTGGAGCTTTTGTCCGGACTAATTTTATTTTCCCACGCTTTTTGAGACTGCAGAAAACAATTTTTCGGCGAAGCGGTCACTTTTGTGTTTTTTTGGTCGAGAATTTTCCGAAATCTTGTCCGGATTCCGGTATCCTACCTCGAAAGGCATAATCACCGGTCCTTTCGTAACACCGTGGTCCCACCGCGGAGGGACCACGGTGTTACAGAAGCAGGTGGAGCGTCACACTGTGTGACTTGTACGCGTCGGAAGTCTTGTGCGCGAGCCCGCCTCGGCCCTCCTTTGAATTAATGGACTGAGTACGAGTCCTTACTCCCGTATCATATACGGATGAGCAACTAGATGGAAATTGATGATGCCTAAGTACCTCAAACGAGTTACATGCAACTGCAAGTGGAGAGAAGAGCTCTGAAATAAGGCAGAGTCAACTTTTCAAGCAAGTAAGCACACGTCGATAGATGGTAGGCTGACTTGGATAGCTGCTCCAAGCGACATTTTCTTGGAATTGACTTTGATAAAAATCCGAAGAATTATAAGCAAGTCAGAAATGCAAGTGCAACAGTACCAACCTGAATGCCGCGGGGAAGCGAGATGCATCTGGTGTAAGAAACAAGAGGTTAGCCGCCGAACTCGCATAAATTTGTGGTATGTAAGTGACTTACAGAAGAAAATGCTGATTTCGGCCGGATTTACTCGAAGGGACCAGTAGAACTGCATCGCGGCGGGCAGAGGGATATAGAGTTATTAAAAACAGCAATACATGGTCCTGGAGCGTTGTGAAAGACTAACCTTGAAATTCTTTGGTGTGGTTAGCGTTCGCAAGAACAAAGTCGAAATCTGAAGATAAACAAATAGTAGATCTAGAATCATTGCCAAGCATCTGACCAAGACTGACCCCGAGATCGCTCGATTAGAACTTATACGGCTCTGAACACCTCGCGAATTAATTACCGAAACTTGCCGAGAAAAAGATATGTTGCTGGCGATCAATAAATGCATGACCGTACTGACCAAATTGACACTGTACAGCCTTGGTATGAGTAACTACAGACTAGAAGAAGAGGTCAGTAAGTAGGTTGGAAGGATATGGCAAGATAAAAGTCGGATTTGGAGGATATGGCAACCTTTCAACTCTCAACTCGAGTCGGCCTTTCATGTAGGACCGTTTCCTATATCGGGATGTTGAGGTTGTGTTGAGAGTATCGTGCCTGCGAATCGAATTAGTGCGGACGTAACAGAGTGAAACGGGCGCGGGAACGGGTCGGAGACAACATGCAAGACAAAAGTCGGATTTGGAGAGATTTGTTTGTCAAATATGCATCGCGAGTAGTTGGAACAGACCCTGGTGGTAGCTGCGCTCGTATGCCACGCAAAAGGGTCAGAAACATACCTGGACACTGCGCAGCAATATCACGCACCATTTGCACTTTAAGCCCACAATATTTGACGCGCACGACTGCGCTCGGCGTTTGCAGCAACTTTCAAGAAGGATGGCGGGCTGGAAAGGATACCCTGAAGACGAAGGTAAGAATGAAGAAAAAGAAAGGGAAATCGAGGAGGACAACGCACCCATCGCGAAAACCAGTGGTGCCACGGACGAAGAGATTAGTTGGTTAAACCAAACTGATCTCCTGACCTCTCGTCGTCCTCCTCGTGTAACCTGGCCAGCGCGCTAGCCGCACACAGAGGGCCGGACGCGAATTCGCGCCTGCAGGCTGCGTGCGGCTGCGAGCGGCCTCGGTTCGCACAGGACTTTGCCGAGGCGTTGCGCTACACACCGAAGTCCCGCCTTCTTGCGAGGTCTGCCGAAAGAAAACCTCAACCACTAGATGGGACAGTCGACTGCGAGCCACACCGTGCACACATACTCGAAGCTGCACCCCGTGTTTCTCGGAAGCCGTTATCCCGCCCGCGTCGTCCAATCGTTCTCTCGCGGCCAGCGTGACGGTAGCCGAGCACGGGGAGCCAGTCGGGTGTTGACTCCGCACGCCTAAAAGCCCCGCAGAGGCTTCGTCATCGTGTCAACTCACCGCTCCCATTCCTGGGACCGAAGAAGTCATCGTCGAGAGCGCGGAATCGTGATGCACGCCAGCGGATGAATCGATGCGTGTGGGCTGCCATGGAATTTTTCTCACCTCATTTCTATTTTCTACCTAATTTTGAGACTCCTGCTTCGAAACTCTGGATTTGCGCACCTATCCGGACCCTCTGGAATATATTCGACGCTCATTTGACATGCTGGAGCCCTCAATTCGTGGAGTTGGTCCCTCTGCAAAGCTCGCCATCGCATCGATCATCTGATTCGAATCCGACGACTCAGAGCCCGCGTCCACATTTGAAAGGTTGCCTATCTTCTTGAGGCCGGGAGCAAACTTGCGTGGGAGTCTGCTCTGGAATTCGCGTCGCGTCGTGGTGCGAGTTGGACAGGCCCCCGGTCACTTACACCTAGGTCGGTCCGATTTTCGACAAAGATTTTGACTGATTTACTCTATGAAATTTGGCCTTTCGAGGGCTGTTTTACTCTATGTCGGACCGATTTTTACCCCAAAAATATTCAATTTTCCACCTCGCGGCATTTTTTTGGCCCATTTCCCATCTTTTAGCCCGTATTTGCGGTCCCAAGCGTTGTGGCTGAGGATTTAGATCAATGTGTGAGTTTCGGTAATTTTTTTGCTACCCATGCTTCTCAAAATTTTCCCGCCTGCGGCGCGATTTACTCTATGCCAGACCGACTTCGCCCGTTTGGATGCTGATTTACTCTATATCACGGACCCGAAAACACCAAATTTTGGCCACTGATTTACTCTATCTCGGACCGACCTAGGCGTAAGTGACCGGGGGCCTAGTTGGACGCCGAGCGGGGCGAGACAAAAAGCAGAGATTGTTTGTTTGGCTTAGGCCTCCGATCAAAACAACCGCTCCGCTTTCGTCTAGTATCTATTAACTCTGCAGTCTTCCTTCCTCACGCCCAGGCTTCTTTTCGATTCAACCTCTCGCTCGTCTTCCACCTTCTCTCTTTCTTTTCAGACCCATAGCCTCCTTCCAAGTCCTGCTGCCACGTCATAGGCTCGGGATGATCGTGCAGCGTTCGTAAGTAGCTCGGATGGACGAACTACCCATGGATAGGTATTTCGGCGAGCGCATAAAATCGCGAAAAGGAAATTGTCTCCACCCGTTTCAGTCGTCGCGTGCAAGTTTCAGTAACGGTACGTGTACTACTTACTACGTCCTTTTTTCTGCACAGATGATACATTCACGCACCCCTTTTGCACCGTTGACTCCCCCCGCTTTTCTTTCAGTTTCTTCCCAAGATCCCGCTCGGCCCGGACTTCTTACCCGGAGCTATACGTCGTCTTAGCATCTCCACGCAGAGCATCCAGATCCGCCTGCATCATTGCGAAGATGCCCTCCCCGCTTGCCCCCTCGCGCGTGAAATAACGTCCTGACCTACTCCTCCGACTTGGCTCTTTTTGCTGAATGAATTGACGGCGTAGCGCCCGCTATGAGGTCGGGTATTCTATCCGTTTCGAGGACAGTACCAGCGACAAGACTGTCCTAAAGCACATGACTGATGTCATGTTGTTGCGACAATCCCGGCGCGCTGGTAGGTCTTTACAATCTGATTTTGACTTCGTCCTTCATTTACTTCCTAGATCCTCGGAAGCTACCCCTGCACAGATGATGAGTTTGAACAAGCCCGGTATGCCGTACATACTCGACATGGGCACCGTCGAGGGGCTGCGCGGCAAGCGCAGCGTCCCCCGTTACAACGAGTTCCGTGGCCTCTTTTTGCTCATCCCCGCGAGCACGATGGACAACATTTCGGACTCCGGCATCCGTCGCGGCGCTCTGGGCAATCTACGGCGACGATATCGAGAGCGTTGACCTCCTCGCGCATGTCGCCGAAAGAGGATGGGGACGATGTGTTCGACGAGAGCGAAGATGACGGGGCTGGCCGCGAGCGTAAGAAACCCAAGATAGAGTGCAAGTCGAATCGGGAGCGCAAGGCCCTGGCTCCTGCCGCGGAGGAGGAGAAGAAGAAGCACGGCTGTCCGTCTTAGAGCCACATCATCTGAGCTACATGAGCATTGAAAGGGAACATCGAGTTCAACGCCAAGTGCACGTACATAGACGACTCGAAGGATCAATGCGAGTGTGATAATGGATGAATCGGCTCTCGACTCGGCATTGAATCCAGAATAGATATAAAATTCTTCGGAACCTTGGTGTACTTGGACTTGAAGACATCTGATCAAGAAATAAGGAGGGGCTAGGATATGTATTTGAAGAATCTGAGGGCATTCCGCGAAGAATGAGGCCTAAATCGTCAAAAAGAATTAAAACCGAACGTGAGATCAGAACCATAGAACCTCACAAGAATATTCGCAGCAGTACGAATGCTAGTTAGATAATTAGAGGGGCTAGGAGTGAGTTGGGAGGAGAATACCTTGTGGTAGGAAAATGTAGACCGCATATATGCGCTATATAGGGCGTCCGGGGTAGCCAGCAGGATCTAAACGGAAGTCATCTGGACAAAACTCAAGTGGATCTAATCAAGTCCGAGTCGCTTGTTTGGACAATTGAACGTGCATTGGTCAAGCGGAGTACTGACATACGACGCCTGAAATGCAGTCAATGAGCAAGGACAAAGCAGGCTCAAATGTGTGGTAACCATTTCAAAAAGTCGGGCAAAGCCAGTGCTACCGGGGGAAAAAATCAAGAGAGCCATAGAATTGAAGAGGGGTAGACGGATCAAACTCGGCGGCCCGAAGAAAAGGAGGCATATATTCGGCCTAAAGTCAAACATCAACGTCCGAGTCAAGAATGAGTATACAAATCGAGTTGGAATACTCATGAAGTTTATGATAATGAAGTATGAAAGCTGTATGAGAAGAAGATCAAGACTTCAGTGAAGGTGCGAGGGTGAGTTTGGAGGGATATTCAACAAACTTGAACGTTACTCACCCAACTGAAAAGCCGGCAGAGTCTGGATCGCTTTGAAAGCAATAGGTTCAAGCACAGTTCATCAAGGGGACATATGAATAGCTTAGAGACAGTATGTGAACCTGCAAGGTACATTCAAGTCCTCAGTTTGAACAAACTTGTCCATCTGCGAGGTCCTGTGAGTTTTGAACTTAGTTTGTCAGTTGGATGTGGACAAGTCAAGCATAACACTGACCTCTTTTGAGAACGGAAAGACTCCGGATTGAAGAAGAGATGAATGCGACGCTTTAACAGCAGGAAATGAGTCCATAGTTGAGCGGAAAATGGAGGACGAACAAGAGTTGAAGGCCGATCAAAGGTGTGGAAACTTGGTTGGAAAAATCGTGCAAGATCCGCGCTGCACGGGAAGATGTCGAGAAAGAAATTGAATCTGAGAAGGATGTAATACCTGGCTCGGAGATGGTCAACTGCGCAGGTACTTGCAGAAAAGGCGCATATATTCCCAAAGTCAAACCACCTACCCTACCCGAACATAGCAACACATCAGATGACATGTTCAGATGCGTACAATCCATTCGGTTGGTATGAAAAGAAGCTGAGAGGCTTACCCTGCGGTAGTACCCTCCGTTAATCCTTGCCTGGGGACTTGGTAGGTGGGAGAGAGCTCGGCAGGCGCCGCTCGCTTAGTGTGCATCCCGTTTGGGATGCATCAACTATCCCATCACGGGCCCTTTCGTGCCGGTGCCTGCCGGTAGCCCATCAACTTCCCCGCCGCTACACCGCCCGCCACCATCAGTTCCACCCCGCCATCGTCCCCGCTGCCTCCCCCGCCGTTGCCGCTGTCAGCCGCATCGTCCCGCCGCTGCAGGCGCGCACATCTCGGCTAATGCGCTGCCCTCCCCGCTGTCATCAAAAGCGCCTGACATCAAATGCGCCCGCCGCCATCACATGCGCCCGCCCGCTGCCATCAAATGCGCACCAATGCTGTCACCGACGGTGTGTCCCGCCATCAAACGCGGCCCTGCCGCCCCCAAATGCGGGCCCCGCCATCAAACGCGCCGGCACCTTCGAAATGTGCGCGCCCCCATCGAATATGCGCCCCCGCCATCAAACGCGCCCACTGCCGTCAAAAGCGGGGCCCCGCCATCAAATACGCGTGAGCGCCATCAAAAACAAACGCGCTGGCTGGTTCCCACCGGCACCCATCAAATAAGCGTGCCTCACCCGCCATCTGGTACACGCGCCATCACGTCACACGCATTCCTTGGCTGTCCGGAAATGTTTCGCTTAGCTGTTCAAAGGTGTTCGCTTAGATTAGGCAACTAGCATGTGTCCCGTTTGGGACCCATCAACTCTCGCATCACGAAACGTCACAGCAATCACTTGGTCACACCCATCAGCCGCGTAACCTCACTGTTCCCGCCTCCACCCCGCCGCACTTGCTTTCGGGAGCCCTTTGGCTCCTGATGTCGATCCTCTTCCTTCTGGGTGTTTCCTCAACTCTGTCGAGTACCTGCTCTGCGGGCACCTGCTGTGTAGACACAACCTCAATATATCGAATTATTTTCCAACACCATGATATCCCGAGCCACTCTCGGCTAATATTGAGCCGTGAATCGCGATGGCGCTCGGTAGATGCCTCGCTTGTGACTGGCTTATCGCCCCTTTCACAATTCAACGTCTTTCTTGCTCTGGATGCGACGCACTGGACTATCCCGTTCTTCCAAAATCACCTACGGCACGGGCAGCCTGCTCACTCCCGGTGTGCGACGGAAGAACACTGTTACCATCAAGACAAATCGCACGGGCGGCCAACTAGCGAAGGAGCGGCGGTCCTACAATGACCAACTCTCAGGTATTTTTTCTCTTTTTTACTTGTTGCGCCGTCCTTATAAAATCATAGCTCTCAGCTTTTCTCAACGCGAAGATTTGCTTGGTGTACCGGATGGTAATACAGGCTCGTTTGATGGCTGGCATGACATGGACAGTGACGAGGAGGATGCCCTCAACCAGTTCCCTCCCGGCGAGGAGGGAATGCTACAGAGTCACGCCGGCCAGGACGCCACCTTCCACGACGTCATGGCGGGCGTGCGTCCCGGCTAGTACATTTTTCAATACTCAATCCTTTGTCCTTTCTGAATTTTTCACAGCCGCGGAGACCTCCGTATACGGGATGATCGTGTACAGAAGGTCGTTGATGCGTGGGTGCGTCAGATGCCCGCCCTGATAGACGCGTATCTCGACCTGATGGCAGACGGTGCACGGGAGACTCCTGTGGGTGCCCCCCATGCGTGGCCGCTGCCTGTTCTCGGCTTCGACGGTATTTTTCTCTCTCTCCTACCTTGCCAACCCATCTTAACACGTCACACAGAGAATGGCCCTCGCACCTTTACCTTCGTTTCGCCTTCGGACACCGCCAACGTCGCTCTGATCCAGCACGGCTACATAGGCTGTGCTCCGGAGCAACCTGGATTTGCATTCCCGCTCCGGCTCTTCGAGATATATCGACAGCTACATCGGGTTTGCCCACGATTCAGCCTGGACGCGCTCAGTAAGGCCCTCACACATCTTCATCAGGTATGTGTTTTAATTTAATTTCGCTTTCTCCAAAACTCCAAAATTAATTATCTCAGGGGCCGCGCAAGTCATCCTTGCAAGGCCAGCTGACTATTGCGTATGATGCGTATCTAGCGATCATTCGCGGCGTTCAAGCCCGCACACGCCGCGCCCTCGGAAGAACTGGTTCTTGGTACATGGACAATGTATGTCCGCCATGTCTCTACAAGACAGTCAACGAGCCCTACCTCAAGTTCTCGTGGCTTGGGAGCATGGATGGTAATAATTCCCTCAAGCTCGTTTGGGATGCGTTCCGGGCTGGAAATACCCGCGCCGACGATCGTATCTCGACACACGATCGATGGATGACTCCCGAACAAGTCGACATCTTCAAGGATGAAGTAGCCGAGTCCCAAAAGGTAAGTATCATAGTCTACACTCAATGTTACTGATATCGTCGATAGAGACCCCGCAGGACTGGGCCCATTCTCTCCGACATGCACACATCGGCCTCCGCATCCCTCGCCGATGCAGCAGGCCCATCGACATCGACGCCCGCACCCGGCAATGCAACAACCCCCAGCGATCCATCAGCTCGTGATAGCGAAGATCCGCCTCCCGAAGTACCGGACGACGACATTGCATGGCTGAATGTCAACGAAATCGATGCCATGGAAGTCGAGGAGCTCGCCAAGTGCATCAATACATGCGTGGATCGATGGCGCAATGCTGGCCCAGAACAACGTAAGAAGATGTTCGCACTCTTCGCAGTTGCGGGTATCTTCTTGACGGTATGTCGCCACGGCCATGTGGTCGTTATGTGCGACATGATCCGTAGCGGAGAATTGTAAGCCGGGCAGTGGTGTCTTTTCCTGTGATTAATATTTTGCTGATTTTCTTCAGGATGAAATACCCGCTTGCCATGGTACAACGACTCCTCGACCGATATGGCAAGGACATCGGCCTAGGGTATGATATTATGTGTGCCTTTTTTAAAACTCTCCTTCGTAGTTCTCTCGGGCCCCGAGTCGTTGCCATGAATCTCCGGGGAGTGGTCCCCGCGTTTCACGGCCATGCCCATAACCGAGCCTGCCAAGTTGGTTGGCATCCGCTGTATGTGGACGGCGTGGGACTTGAAGATTTCGAAGAATGCGAACGCACATTCGGCAAATCCAACCACCTGGCCTCGGTCACCCGCCTCACGACCCCGTTTCACCGAAAGCAAGCGATTGATGAACACTTCGACTTTCACGATATCGATAAGCATGCCGCATCTGGTAAGTGTGGTTTCCCTACCTACCTGCATGCCTTTCCATTGCTAAGCTGTCTTAGGAAATTTTATCTATCAAAATTATCGTCAGGCCCTCGAGAAGATTTCGATGAACCGTGGCCAGCTGGACGTTCTTGAGCAACGTCTGCATACCACCGGCAGCGACTACGAGGCAGACCTTCGCCACGAGCAAGAATACTTCAAAAGCCTTCAATCCGAACCTCCCGAAGTGTCGCATACGGTAGAATATATGGAGCTTCTTTTGAAGCTTCATATACGAAGGTATATTTTCTCATTGACGTTCTATGTTCATTCCTCTCTCACTCTCATCCCAGCCAGGAGTCGGAGGCCGCTAAGATCGAATTCCGCCAACTTGACTACAACATCATCAACAACTCCTACACACGGGCCGATATCGCACGCGTGAAGACCCAATACCGGACAACGTACACCAAGTACCTCACCACGCAAGAAGAACTCTGCGTCTTCGAAGAGTTACATAACATTCCGGAACGCTGGACCGTAGAATCGAAAGAATACCGGGACGCACTCGTGCTCATGACGGAGCGGCGTTACAAGGTGGCGGTCAGAGAGCTCGAGCGTCTCGTCGTTCAGCGCCTCTTCGAGATGACCAAATTGGGAATGAGTGGTGTCGGTGAGTGATTGTGAATAAAACGAAGCTCTTGTCGTCATTATTGCTTTATCTAGGTTACAAGATGCGCGAAAAACTTGGCAAGGCCTTGAAGACCAGAGCCGAGGCCATCCGTAAAGCCCTTGATCGGTACAACGCCGCCGCCGCCGCCTTGAATCCGCCACGTCCCCGCCTCACGTGGCATGCAGTTGTCAACAGTGCCTCCCTCGCGGAGTTCGATTGGCTGCGCGAAACACGTCAAGACATCCGCGAGCAGCCTTGGGCTCAACCTGCCCGACGTGAGGCCATGATTTTGCATTTCGGTATCAAGCGTGCTGGGGAGGAGAAGGTTCGACTCAACGTCGAAATTCGACGCTTAATCACTTCAATGCTCGACGACCACGTCGACTACTACCATGCCATCGCTGCCAACATCATTCCCAACCCATCTCTCGCCCACATGCTCCAAGTGGAGTGGAGATTCCGTACACGCCTCAATGCGTCTGTCGCCGCTCGCTTGGCGCAGACATCCCGTCTCACGGGCTTCACCGGCTCCCTGTTCCCTGGCGAGCGCGAGGGCCGAGACCCCACGTTGCGTGATGGTGTTCCTCCACCTGCCTGGCTGGAACAGGTTCTCAACTTGCGTACCGTTTCCGTCGAGTATGAGGAACCCGACGACGTCGACACACTTACTGATGAAGATCGCCGCCAATATCTCGTGAACGGGCTGGCGCGGGAAGAGGATTTTGATGATGATCTGGTCATCCAGCTTATGGAGACCCTCAGTACAAATGAGGATGTGTAGTACTGTCTTTCCGTTGTAATACATTTTTTCGAATGCTCTTCGGGACTGCAATTAAGAGTGCTCAAGAAGATGACGTTATGCCAAGGAAACCTCCCATTGGCTAGGAAGCTCGGTCCGAGCTCGGCAAGTACTTTAGAACACCGGAAGTAAAGAAAGACGCGTCGTGCTTGGGCATACCAGACATATTTGACGCGACTTGGAGGGACCTAACTGTTGAATGGATAATGTTAAAGCTTCCTATGTAGAAAAAAGACGTGATTTGCACGACAGGAGGGCGGTGTATGATGAACAACCCATTTTCCCTGCCAAATCTGCACCCCGAATTACAATACCAGATTTTCTCGCTCGGGAAGTAAGCTGTCCAAGCTGAATTCACTCCCAATTGACTCTGTCTGGTCATATATGCTGATACATGTCAAAAATTCGCTTGAAGTAGGTCACTGAGTGTAGTATTAAGGTGCGAGTGAGTTTGAACCAAAGGTTTAACTCATATATTGTGTTGGTCTCGACCCAAATTCTGATCCATTTCGATACCCTCATCATTTTGAGCAGCATAACCCCAGTTTTAACGACATATACGGGGAACATGATACTCATCCTTCAATCTGACCAGTTCTTGGAACTGTATGGTGCCCCTTCTGCCTCATATTTCACGAATACCCGGATTTGAGGTCGAAATTTGGGGTCCTCCAAATCACCCAAATCTTTCTCAGAATTTAGTTTGAACTCATATTAGATGTATCCCAAGTTATGAGCCCATTCCGTTGAGTATTTCAGTCGATATTGAAGAAGAAACTCCAAACATGCGATTCTTTGTGTGTACCTCCTGACCTGCCATTCGCAAGGATATTCCCTAAGTCATTTTTTTCTCGCATCCTACATAGAGGGTATACGTTATCTGTCCATTTTTGAGGCCAACCAGCAACATCTTGAACCCAAACGAATAACTTCTGCAAGAAGACGTATTAGGGACTTTACTTGCTCAATAAAATACCCCCACTCATGTACTCTTCCCTAAAAATGCATTCAGTATATATATATCGTCTCCGTGTTATTAAATGGTGGGATTACCTGTAGTTCAATAAAAGTGGGGCTTTCAATCGTTTTCAACGACTCAGATTCCATTTTGGGACAGATCATCAACGCGCTTAGAGTGTGAGAGAAGTGGGATCTCTCTCTCTTATCACCCACCATGTCGTCTGCATTGGGGGCACCCCATGCCCCCGTGCCCCAGGCCCTCGCGCCCCAGGCCCCCGCGCCCCCGGCTCCCTACACCTATAACTGGAATGCGCCTCACGCCATATCACTGCCTTCCCCGCCACCGTCATTCAATGGGCACCCTGCTCTTAAGCCACTCCCACTTCACCGCCTCAAATTCAATCCGCTCGGCTTGTACGAGCTTCGTCGTCACCTCGGGATCCCTGGCTCGTGGAACGTCAACCGGAACCGCTTCTTAGCCGGAGATCTCGCTTGGTTCGCGTCCGGGACAAGCGACGACAACATGCACTACCCGTCTGCCGCTGGTTTCTTCCCCGAGTTCGATGCCTTGAGGGACTCGCTCCCACAGGACGAGGTTGGGTATGCCGCACGCAAGGCATTTGGAGAAGATTTACGCAAATTGATTTTCGATCTGGTGCGTCGTCCCTTCTTTTTTCATGACATCAGTATAAATTCATCCCAGGTCACCCTCTGGGATCGTACGTTCGGCTCGACCACCATGGTCTTACACAGTGAAGGTACCACCATTCCCGGAGTTCCCGCACAACCCGAATATCTACGAGCCACCGTGTATCTTCCGCCGGCCTTTTTGCGTCGCAACCCGGACACTCACCGCCCTATTGCGCAAATTGCCCAGATGTTCATCGAATCCGTGGGTGTTGCCACGGTTGTCGGTTGGGTATCTGATGCCCGGCGGCGCAACTGGCGACTTACGCAGATGGGCCCACTCACTCCGACACCGAATCACGTCTCGGCAGACGTCCTGATTCCGCCGCCAAAGGATAATCGATCAGCACATTACATATTTCGAGGACGTCCCGCCGGTACTGTGCTACCTACCGCCCCTCCCGTTACTCCTGCTCCCCCGTCCCCACCCGCACCCGCTGGCCCCGCTCCTCCCTCGCCTGCGTCATCGCGGTATGGGTCTGAGGAGCCCGAGTACTCCGCAGATGCCATGGCCCTGATGTCTGCGATTGAGCGGATTTCTGAACTCGAACAGGAGGTTGAGACGACGGTCACCCAACTTGGCAACTGCGTAACCGAGCTCGAAGTCCTCCGTAGTCAGGTTGTCGACGCTGTCAAGTCTCAGCATGACCTGCAGGTGGTGATCGACTCGCTCCAGAACGAGCTCGCAACCGAGCGTGCGCGTGGTATGTGATCTTTCGTGATTTTATTGATGTACTGACTTTCCCTCCAGCATTGTCCTCGGCCGGATCGCCCCCAGCCTACCACCCATCCAACGTTGCAGCTGAGCTGCTCACCCCGACCCACCCGTCCTCCCAACACCGCCTGATCTCCGCCATCACCAATTGGGAAGCTATCAGCCAGGGACCGCTCCCATCAACATCTGCGATCCTTGACAGCGTGCGTTTGTTGGACGACTACCTCCCGACGATCCGCATGATGATCAAGTTCGTCCCGGTCACTGAATGGCGCGTAGAACTGGATAACTTGGGCTTGGACGATGGGCTGGTGTACGAAATTGGGGATGCAATGAGAGCGGATGTAGTGAAGATGGAGCTGTAAACACGTACTACTACTATTCTTTTTGACGTGCTCGAAAATTCAATGTCCTTTGCTGGCGTGGAATCTGGAATTGATAACGAAAATAATAAGGGAAGCTAATATTATTAGCCTTAATTTTGGTGAATTTAACTGTGCCCTGGCCCATGGCCGAGAGCTCTAGAAAACTGATTGGTGCAACAGTTTAGACAGTCATCTAGTGGGTATCATAATCTACAGTGGCCAAAGTGAAACCCCCCATCTTTTGTGAATTTATTCATCCCAACGCTCTATATCAGTTTGGCCGGAGAAGAAACTGATAACGGAAATGATAAGGGAATTCGGTAGTACGGCAAAAAAATTGGATCATGTGAGGTAATCGTGTCCCGTTGATTTCCCACATACCTCATCTCTGGTCGTCCAACTTGCTCGAGTCATCGCGTCTCGTTCTTACAATGCCGACAGCTTACACCACCACTATTGCTGCTGCTAGCCACATCCATGTTCGGAATACGCAGCCAAAACCACGTGCTCCCTTGGGTCCCGAAGAACGGAAGCAGCGCAACAAGACTCGCCTCGACAAGCAAAATTCAGTTGACGAAATCCTCGGCCAGTGGTATGCGGATGCTGTCAGTCTTGCCGAAGACCTTTCTGCCAAGTACAAGAAGAAGCCGAAGTATTACCTCGAGATGATGTTCCAGGGTGGCGCCAAGATGATACACCACCAGGAGAAGACTAACCCCTACAACGCGTTCAAGTCGGAGAAAGCGGCTGAGTGTCGTGAACGTACGTATCATTCCCAGCGAGTTTCACTGCCTTGACTAATTGGCTTGCATTGCATAGGCGGCGAGTCGAAACAAGCGCCGGAGCTCCATGAAGAGTACATCGAGGAGTACAATGACCTCACGGAGGCGGAAAAAACGGCCTATATCGAGCGCTTTGAGAAGAGAAATGCGCGGGATGTCAAGCTCCGGCGTGAGACGCCTCGTGGAAAAATCCAGGATGTCGCGAACACGGTGCGCAACATGAAGCTTCTGGTGAGTCGTGTTTTTTTTTGTGGACTTCATATGGGCTAACATACGGCAGATGATTGGGCTGGCCACGCGCGTAGGAATTGAAGGCTTTTTCTGTGTGGTCAGAAACAGTGCCGACTTCAGCATGGAGCCTCAATGGTTCTTCACTTCGCGCGAGCTCGAGCAGTACATGCCAATTGCGACCCGCCGCAGATGGGCAACGTCGGAGGTGGGCACAAAGGTCGAGGCGTTCGCCGTTGCAGGCTGCGACATTCTCAGTAAGCTTTCTATCACGCAGTCTTCGCCGTAAATGCTGACTACACTTACAGATTTGCTCCGCACATCGAAGCAAAAGGCGGATTACTTGAAGTCGGGTATTCGGGACTTTGTGACTACTAAACTAGGTGCGTTATCTAACTTCCCGTCCCGCTTCTCGACTGACAGCTGGATGTAGTCGAGATCACCGGTGAGGCGAATGCCCAGATGCAGTACGTCTGGTACGAGGAGGACATCGTCCAGCACTACGGCGTTGTCCTAGTCGGCTGGACGTTCCCCGAGATCATAAACCCGAGCGAGCTCAGCAGCTCCCTCCCCGGCCTCCAAGAGCTGTACGATGCGCTCAAGGACAATATGTGCTTCTTCAAGAGGCTGGAGCCGGCGGAGCGTGAACAGCGGAAGGCAGAATGGCTCGAGGCCGTAAAGGCCGGCCGTATCGAACGCAAGCACCGAGCAACTCGAAGCGACAAGGGCGTCAAGCGTACCCGGCCCACGGAGGACGACGACAGCGACAACGACAACGACGAGCAAGGCGGTGGTGACGCGATGACGGGAGGCAGTGGCGAGTCCGCTCAGCCTGCGCGACCAGCCGCAAAACGTCGTCGTGTCACCGCCAAGCTGCCGCTGCAGACCACCATCGAGGAACCCCCCAGCGACACCGAACGCGTCCCTATCGAAAAGCCCGTGGCCGCCCGCAAGCCCCGCAACCCCGCCAAGAAGCCTGCGGCTTCTGCGAAGAAGGCTCCGAAGAAGGCCTCAGCACGGCCCTCGAAGACAACATCGAAGGTGACGGCGAAGCCTGCGCGTCGCGATGACGAGGTGACACGCGCTGTCACCAAGGCCCAGAAGGCGAAGGCGGCGGAGCGTTACGCGCAGAAGGCCGCCGAAGCGGGCTCGCAGGGTCAAACTTCCAGTCGCCCACGTCCCCGCCCTGTGCATGCCAGCAAGGAGCTCATTACCAGCGACGACGAGCGGGACCTCGACCCCCATGCTGATGAAGATGGCGAGGAGGACGCGCCACGCCCACCCATGCGGCGCGCTGCAGGGCAGGTGCTAATCACGAGCGAGGACGAGGTGGATGATGATCCGGAGGCTGACGCTGACGACGGGGCGGGGGCGGGGGCGTCGGGGGACATGTAGCTAGTCCGTAGTCTTCGTACATACTGTCGCGCGCGCCACATCGTTACTTAAATTCAAATATCGTCGCTTCGACTGACTTATATTGGTAAATTGAGTGCTACACATACTTTGTGGGTAACACTGGGCTATAGAGTGCCTAGACATAGTGGCGTGTCAACGGTGGTGGTGGTGCCAAAGTGGCAGGAGCGAATTTGATGGCGGCGGGCGCGTTTGATGGCAGGCGGGCGCGTTTGATGGCAGGCAGGCACGTTTGATGGCGGCAGGCGCGTTTGTTGGCTATACTCGCCGCGGAGCCCCGACACATGGGCGCAGCATTGGCACTCATTTGATGGCAGCGGGCGGGCGGTTTTGATGGCGGCGGGCGCATTTGATGTCAGGCGCTTTTGATGACAGCGGGGAGGGCAGCGCATTAGCCGAGATGTGCGCGCCTGCAGCGGCGGGACGATGCGGCTGACAGCGGCAACGGCGGGGGAGGCAGCGGGGACGATGGCGGGGTGGAACTGATGGTGGCGGGCGGTGTAGCGGCGGGGAAGTTGATGGGCTACCGGCAGGCACCGGCACGAAAGGGCCCGTGATGGGATAGTTGATGCATCCCAAACGGGATGCACACTAAGCGAGCGGCGCCTGCCGAGCTCTCTCCCACCTACCAAGTCCCCAGGCAAGGATTAACGGAGGGTACTACCGCAGGGTAAGCCTCTCAGCTTCTTTTCATACCAACCGAATGGATTGTACGCATCTGAACATGTCATCTGATGTGTTGCTATGTTCGGGTAGGGTAGGTGAGTCAAACATCAGCATAATGACCTCCGAGTCAACAATGAGCGAGCGGACACAAATCGAGTTGAAAATATTCACCGAGTTCAGCAGAAGGTCGTATACATTCCAAACGAGAAGATATGCAAGTCCAGCGAGGGTGCGAATCAGAGGGATGTTGAAAAATGTGATTCACCGAACTCCAACTCCGGGAGAGGGATTGAAATGGAAGAGGATCAGTTCTACAGATCATCGCAAAGAACATGTCCATACCGTCACAGTGTAGTCGAGCTACAAACTAAATGTGAGTCATTGGCTCGTACATACTGGACCAACTCCGAGTCTGATTCGCCTTGAACATGATCCGTCAGTTAAACTTGCACGGCTGACGCACGATACTGACCAGTTTCAAGGACTCAGTCGTGAATGAAGGCTGCATAGGACCCTGTAGCTGCAGATAATGAGCTATAGTTGAAATATAAGACGAACATGAGTTGAGGCCAAATCAAACGTGTGGGAACCTGTTCAAAAAATCGCGCGACGTCCGACCTGGGGCAGAAATATCAAGAAAGTTGGTGAATGTAAGAGAGGAATGTAATAACTGACCCGTCGATGAGTCAAACTGGGTAAGCCCTCGAAAAAAAGGGCGTATATTCGTCTTGAAGTGAGATATCGGCAAAAGAATATCATATGCATGCTAGATGGGAAGACAATAAAGTCAAGAGAAAGAGGAATGGTTGAAAAATGTGACTCGCAAATTTGATCCGATACGCTGAATATGGAGGGGGCAGAAATCTCGAATTGAAGAAGTCAGTGAAGGTATGAAACAGATTTCGCGAAAAAGACTCACCGGTGAGGTGCATTCAAGAGTCGACTTGTAGCAAACAACAAATCAGTGATTAAGTGAAGCTTGAACAAATGTTCATACATTGGGTCCAAAGAAAAGACTACGGTCCGTTGAAGTTGGGTGAATCGACTGGAAGCTCAGCAATAATGGAGACATGAAGTCGGTTGAAAAACACATAAAAATTAGTCAAGGGCATACGAGAAAGTTGAGTCGTGATGATTCTGCTGGATATCAATCACCAGAAAGTCGTAGAATGAGCACGTAAAAGTCTAAACGGTTCGTGGTCCCACCACAGCCGTAGGAAACATATTGACTGGAATTATTCGAGGTAACGGTTGCGACCAAGTATTCTAGCCTGCCCTGATGAAAACGGGAGAGTCGTTGAGATATTCGGCTCGGTAAACCTCGATGCCATGCTGCCGTCGATCAGTATAAACCAAATAGAATGATTCAGAGTACCTCTCTAGCTTCCTTAGCATATTCTAAGCTGATTTCATAGAAGCTCTCAATGTAGTCGCTCGTGAACGCGATAGGCATTATGACGACCTGCTTCTTCCAGTGATGCACCAAACCTTTCAAAGCAGCTCCGGTCTGCCTTCCCGTCCACGCAGAGAGCCCCGCCTGTGACTGCCAGAGTCCAGACCAAACGGTACGGGGTTGATTGCTTCAGTCTGTCCAAAACAGCCGAAACCATGGCCACAACCTCCAGGAAGGATCCCCACGATTGACCACGGGCGGAAAATAACACAACGGTTTCATGACGCGTTTCAACCGGGAATTTTGGGAGAGGCTTTTTTATCATGCCAGAACCAGGGTTGTTAAAAAAAAGAAAGTATCACTTCAAAGGGAACCCGAAGCAAGCGGGTAACTGTGAAAGGTTAGTGAGAGGATTAGAGTCAAGGGAGGAGAGCTGACTTTGCGAGATCAAGTCGAGGGCATTCGAGTGGTTTGTTTGATGGGGTATCGTGCTGGGCCCGGACGGGTGCAGGATCTGGTGAATGGGGAACAAGGGCGAAAGGAAAAAGAAAATCTCACCAAGCTTTGCTCGATCTTGGGGGGAAAGATTTAGCCCAAGTTGAGAGAAAAACCAGTGGGGCGCATCGCGCGGCGGGCAGGAAAAGCGGGATACAACAGCGTTGCTGGACCAATTCTGTGGAGAGGTGCCTAATGGGCAAGGACCGGGCCGAATTTCCGAACGTGCGCGCTGAACTCGTCCGAGCACAGCCAGCTCGGACTCGGACGAGTTGCAGGGTTCGGAATTTTTTCGGCAAAACTAAACCCGATTAATATTAATGCATACTTAGCAAGGTAGGTAACGGCAACGACCAGAATACTAGAATAAAACCATGAATGTATGTATGTGGGTATGAACATGATGAAGCGAAATCGGCGAACAGAAAGTGTACATGGAGCAGTAAGCTTAGCAAGAACCCAAGCGCCTACGCCGTTGTATTTTCTCCTTCTTCCCGTCCAAATCCAGACCCACTCCCCCACCAACGTGCTCATCATACCCGCGTCTCCGTCGCACACGGCGTACAGCATCTCCCCCCACGAAGTCCTTCAGTCGTGGGCGGTACACGCTCCCCATAAGCCCCAGCACGCGTTCTCCAGCGTGTCTGGCCAGCTCTCGAGCTGCGGTCGAGGAGCAGCCATTCACGCGTGTGCGTGCACGCGTCGGCGTCCCGGCGCAGAGGCTTTTGAGGAGCGCGACGAGCGGGGACAGCTCGTCGTTGTCCAGCGCATCCACTAACCTAACCATTACCAGACGCGGCGGCAGACTCGGCCTTAATGCGCTCGCGCACGGACGCGTCATCCGCGTCGACCGCGTTGGGGTAGTGCGCGGCGGCAACGGCGAGGAGGTCATGCGCGCGGAGGAGCATGTCCGGCGTGGCGGAGCTCTTGCCCTTGTCTTTTCCGCCGCCCGCGGACGGGGGGATGGGCGAGGGGGAGAGCGAGAAGGAGCGGCAGCCCACGGCGAAGACGGAGAGCGCGCGGTCGAGCGTGCTGGGCTTGGGCGACGTGTGCGTCGGGGTGCCTGAGCGGACGGGGAAGCAGGTAGAGTTGCCGCGGCGTGGGGACGGCGGGATGAGGAGGAGCCGGAGACTGGAGGAGCGCCAAACCAGTCTGAGCGGAGGGACGCGTTGACGGGGATGGCGATGTGAAGTGAATTACATGCGTGAGCGGGGCAGCGACAGGCGCGGGGATGTTGGGGGCAGCGCGTGGAAGACGCGGAGGAGGGGTGGGAGGATGCTACGAAGGGATTATAATCAAATCACAATTAGAAAGAGCGCACGCAGTGCCACGCACGGATCCAGCTTGAGATTCCAGCTGTCGCCGAACACCTTTGTTCAGCCGCCTGCGCGTGGACAGTGCATGAAAATATTGAACACGAACCTCAGTACTTCGACCATTGCCTCCTTGGACATCTTGAAGCTCGAACTCGGTGCTTCGGCACGCAAATGGCGGGAATGAAAGAAAAATTGTTTGGCTCCCAGGCCAATACCATTTGGGACCAAACATGATACATCGCCGCCTTCCTCTTTTCGGCGACTCTCTCGGGCGTGGCTTCTTTCATCTTGGGCCTTCGTGGTATTCACAGGAACTAGGACAATATTAGCGTAAGAGACTCGGGACAACAACACGGACGCGACTCACACATTAGATAGATCCACCATTCCAGAGATTTGTGTTCAATGACTAATTTATAGAACCAATATAGAACAGTAGCAGACAAAAATGAAAGTGCTCGCAAGACGCACCTCGAAAGACTTCGTGCGGTGCTTAATTCCGAAGTCGCTCAAACTGAAATTCCGTCCGCCCCCACATCCGCAGAAATCAGATTTACCTTCGAAGTGCATTCTTCAAGTTCAATTGAGCGGATACACAGTTTGTAGCGAACAAAATTGCACACCGTGAAAATTGGTCAGTCCACTGAAACGGCGATCAAGGTGCTCAAGAACTTGCCTGCACCGCGGAGCTTCGGAACGGATCTTTGTAGACAGAAAAATAAGAAGCCGGTTGAGAACTGGAGTAGCGCACGAGTTGATTGAGCTCATCGTTTCACGACGTTGAACAAGCATTTCAATAAGCCAAACAGGTTCTGTATCGCCGTGCGCCGGGATCAAGGCAGAAACGAAGATGCGACTTGATTTGTTCTCGAAGTCAATACGGGCTGTAGCTCCCGTGCCAGGCGATATGGTGAGCATCCACTCTAGATCCAATCCTGCCTTGGATTTCCTTTTCAAGTGTGCTGACTCCAGGTTGCGAGTGCTTCGAACGCAGACACCGGCGCCGAATCGAGAGACGCCGAGGGCAACATCCGCCGCCGTGTATCTTCGTGCTCATAATCACGGGCTCAGATTCGTTGCGCGGGAGTTACATGTGAGTAGCCTTGGCCGAAATCGCCTGGATTGATGCTGATGAGTCTCATAGAGATGGCGCGAAGAGATCTAAATCGAAGAAGTAGATAGATACAGGCGTACATACGTACGTGCTACTTACCCTGTAACGGCGCGACAGTCGTGCGCGTGTCTTTATATGTGCGTACTGGGCGGGAAGGCCGCGGCATCGAACAAGGTCATTGTGCGCTGCGGACAGGGGAGAGTGCGCAGTGCTCCTTGAGCGGGGCATGTCCGAATCCGAGCGTATCCTCACAGGATTTGCACCTGGCCGAGTTGTCGAAAAGGAGGTACCGAGTCGTACTCGGCAGCAGGCGGGGAGAGGACGGTGGGTACGCACCGCAAGAAGGCAGGCGGCGCAGGCGACACAGTCGAGGCGGGCGGGCAGAAAAGTTGAGGAGGCGGCGAGTCTTGAGTTGACGTAGATGCGATTCAAACCCTCCTTGTTCCATGAGGGGCAGGTTGTAGGTCGGATCTTTATGGATGGCGTTAGGGACGAAATTGTTGCGCTCGGATCCGTCGATAGCACGGGGAGCGAAGATGTAGAAAGACGGGGGGAAGAAGAACGTGAACACAAGGGACGCGACGGTGCCGGCTGTAAGAACAGGTGAACAACGACATCGTGAGTACAACGAAGGGACTTGACCTACTGAGAGAGGAGATAGCGATAACAGCAGTTAGGATCGAAAGAAATATAGACATGATGGCGGCGAGTTGGAGGCTTTAGGCGAACGTGTTGCGACGAAGATGGACCAACTGACCAGCGACAATATCGAAGAGGAAAAGGAGGGCGACACTTGTATGCTTCCTGGACGAGATCTACAGCAAGTATACGACGGAGAAGAATACATGGGTCGATCTAGGAGTCTGGTCAGCTACAGTCAAAGGATACGGTGCGACATACATGATTCGGGCGGAGTCGAGCAGTCCCACAGCTTGCATATGGAATGTAACTCGACTTGCTCGCTCGCCAGCCATGCTACACCAACTAGCCGGTACGCAATCCCAAGGAAAGATAGGAAACTGCGCAAGGAATTCTGAACATTGGATTGTACTCCAGGGGACGAGAAAACTCACAAAGCAAGGATGGTAATGCTTGTGGTGCCGTTGATATATTCTAACCGTGCGGACCGTTGAGCGCGGCATGGGAGTCAAAGGGAATGCGCGTAGCATGCGCTTGCGAGTTATATCTGCCGTCTCTGTGTTCGGGGAGATAGTTAAACTCCACTCGAGCGGGATTGAGACATTACGTCCAGTCTTCATTTCGATAATCGCCTATTGGAATGAAAATTCTCAGCGTATTCTATGGCAAAAGACGGTAATATGATGACTTACTTTATTGAGCGCCCATTGTAACGGCATGACCCGAGTTTCAAATTCGTTCATGTGGTGCACAACATCGACGTGAGGCCCCAGGCTCTGGCCCACGGCAAGCGTATAGACCTGTGGCACTTTGGGTTACGTTGTTTAACACGACGCCTGCATAGCAGCCAGATAACCCGTTGAAGTTCTGAGTGCATTCCGTATCCATCTGAGAGATATGTGAGTTCAGTCAAGGCAAAAGGCAGTCGGAAGAATAAGCAGACCTGAGTCCTATAGACATGACGAGAAACCGGGCGTGACACGAGCCATTCTCTCCGCTGGCGAAGGTGGTATCCCCCTCTGTCGCGTCAAGCCAAAACAAACTCCCGACTTCGAATTCCTGCTGAAAAACGCGTGCCGGAGCTGAAGGCCCAAGACCGAACTAAAGAGAGGAGATTAGGGACCGCACATCTCGTCCTCATTGCTCAGCTCGTCCTCCAGCTCCGAGTCATCCTCGTCAGTCCTCGTCGCGTAGATTATACTAGCCCGTGCTCGTATTCGTGTACTCCGCACTCGCATACATGGCCGCATTTGCCGCGGTGTTCGCGTACGCCTCCGTGCCCGTGATTGTATAGAATGGATCCGGAGTAATAATCCCAGTTCTGAGGCCGGGGTAACAAGACTTGGTACTTGAATCGTACGTTGGTTGCGCTGGGCCCGGGCCCCCGAATCCTGCCCCGCGGAGACCCAAGACTGGCATCGCGTGTACGAGTCACGGACGGGAAGGGCGCACGTTCCCGCTTTCTCACTCGTTCTAATGCACCCGAAGTCACGGGCGAGCCACCGAAGTACGCGTCCTGCGAGGGCTCGGAAGTCGATGAGGAACGGGAACACACTCTGCGCGGCCATCTCGCGCACAAGGCCCTGAGGCCTCGTGCGCCAGTCCCCCGTTGCCTCGCAATTCTCGCGCGGCGCAGCCGCACATGCGACGTCCGAGCGCGGATTCGCGCCGGCGGAACGCATGCGGCTTGGTCTGCGGATTGATTCTACGTGGTCTGGAGCCATTGCATGTCTGAGTGCGCGTACTTGAGCACGACCCTCGGGATTAAAACGTGCCACTTTGTATTACGGTCTGGCCCATTAGTGAGGATTAGGCCGCAGGGAATCAAAGTTCGCACCTCAACACCACCGATAGCGCCGCACGTCTCAATTCGGGTGTGTACATACGCATATCGCGTCGTCCTCCATCCGCGTGGATACCACTCGCGCACGCTGGCGATGACACAGACGCCTGTAAGATATACGAGGTACATTAGTTAGTCTCAAATCGGGCGGACCACTTGCCTTTGTCCCGAATCGCGCCACGGATCGAGTGAAAAGTCCAGAATGATATTAAATATGTCCCCTAAACAAGGTTCGCATACCTTCGATACATTGTGTAAAACTCTCGCTCTCGCCTCCAAGCCAATCCGACTCAGAGTCGTGAAGTAATGAAGCTGCATGTTCAGGTGAAAAGTACTGGGCCAAGATGTGTCCCTTTAATGTTGCTTCGATGCTTAACTGAGTTTTGGAAGCAATTCAAGCCGAGATCCAGGAAGTGTTGAGACAAAAGCTACAAAGTGGAAGATGTGGATCAGTACATAACTCAACTTGAAAGCCAGAAAGAGGGTGGGACAGAGATAACAGGTTGCGAGAGAGCGAGCGATGCGAGTTGATGCGAGCCGCAATCAAAGATTTGTTTGGTTGCACAAACAAATCGACCAGCTGCTTGCCGCCTTGTCCAAGCTTCGTCTACGCCCGCACACGAAAGATGCTCGAGCCTGAGGTGCGTCTCTCCTCTTTTTTTTTTTGCCGTATGATTTACTTACTTATTTTAGTTTAGTTCCGGATCCTCGGGTTGCCCTTCTCGGTGACGACATCAGCAACGCTCTCGCTAGTAATGCTTCTAGTCAACGCTGAAAGGCCAGAGCGGTGATGATGAAGCCTAAGGATCGGACAAACCGGGACGCGATGGGGCGCCCGATTTTTTAGGTTTGGGAGCACAGTCTTGGGTGTTCAAGGCGCTGCCCGCGAGTGAGGGCCCGGGACGCGTCGAGCTCTATGTCCCGTCGTTGCAAACGCGGCTGCTGAATGGTATATACACCCAAGAAGATGCTACTCGAGGTGCGTCTCTCCATTTTTTTCTCTTACGTCTCTTATTTTATATCTTATTTATTGCAGCTCCCCATTTTCGGGTGCTGAAGGAGGCTGCCGCGTACACGTTGGCCTGCATCAGAAGGAACAACTTGCTGCAGCCCGTTCGGCACCAGCCTCGACGCCAAAAACATTGGCTCTCCCAGCGCCCGCACCAGCGAGAGCGTTGTCGACGTCGTCACCGAGCAGGGCTGGCTCGTCCTCCTGCGCCCACCGCCTTGTCGACGCTGGCCCCCGTACATCCTCTCCCTCCGCATCCGCGTTGCCCGTGAGACCCTCCGCCGGATCGGCACGCCCAACGCCCACATCCTCCGCTTCCTCAACACCACATCCAGAACCTCGAAGCCCTGCCAGAGAGGACGTTCGTGCTGCCTGGAATGTTGAAATTCATCCTCGTCGCTCTATATCTCGCATCGCCCGTGGTGGTCGTAGATAAATAAAGCGCCCGCGGCCTTGCCGATACCCGACAACACGTACGCGGACACTGAACTTTCCCTGTCGAGTACAAGAGGCAACGACAAACACGCGACACCCTTCGCCATACATCGCGCGGTTACAGCGTGCATTCTCAATGGTGAGTTTTCTTCTCTCCTCTTGCTTGGTCAGGAGCTCACGTATCATCGCAGCGTCAATAACACGGAATGGGACGGTAACGGGGCGGCGGCCACCGACGCTGACGCTTGCGTGGCTGCCAGCGCCGATGCCGATGCCTGTGCCCCTCACCTGCACCACCACCCCGCGAACAACCGCCCCGCGACGCCCGGCATGCCCAGCAGCAGCAGCTCGTATGCCAGTGCGCTCGAGGAGTCTTACACCGCGGCCTCGAATACGCATGGGAGTGCGGGTAACAGTACTATCGACAACAACCGGCGGGCGTACGACGACTTTGGGTTCTCGTCCCCCCTCGGCGACGACGAGTCGGACGAAACGACGAGCGGCGGTGGCGGCGGGGGGAGCCACTACACGACTCTGCTCGCGACGTACCCTGCGTGCGGGCATCGGGCGCGCACGCAGTAGTATCACGAGTATGTGGGGTATATGGAGAGCCCAGCGTCGTACCCGCGGGTGGGGCGCTTACGAGCGCTGCGAGCCAGGGCGGAATGGATGCGCTGGAGGAGCTGCGGCTGTTGAAGGATCAGGTGTGTGTCATGACTTTTTTCGTTGTCGTCGTGCTTCGTTTTTCGCGGTCGTTTCCATGTCTCTGCGTTGATTTCCCTTATCCCTATCTCCTACCTTTCCTACCCCGTCCTCCGGTCACACCCTCGCTCGCTCGCTCCTTATGCCCGTACCCTCCCTTCCTTTCCTCTCCCTCCACTCCTCCTTCTCCTCTTTTCCTTCTCTTTTTCCTTCCCCGTCCCCCCTTCTCCCTTGTCTGCCCGCTCCCCTCCCTGTGCATCATTCCCGCCCCCTCCATTCCCTCCCCCCCCCCCTCCCCACCGTGCTCATTCACTCATTTCGTCTTCCCTCCTCCTCCTTCTTTACCCCCCACGCTCACCAAATGCTCACTTTGTTTTTTCTCGCCCCAGGTCCGCGACGTCAGCCGCGTCTGCAACGCCGTCGCGACGGGCGACCTCACCCAGAAGATCACCGTGCGCATGTAGAGTCAATCGCTCTCAATCCGACTCCGCACCGCCCTACACCACCCTGTGCTTATATGCTTATACCGCACCACCACAACATCTTCTCCGGCCGACAACTGCTGCCCTCTTCTACGGTACGTCCCGTTCCTCGTTGCGCGCCTCGCCGTGCACCTCTGGTATGCAAACCTCGATTAGCTGCCGCGCGGCTCCCACCTCCTCCGCCGGCAAAGGCGTGCTGAACGTATTGGAGGGAAGCGTCGCATGGAAGCGACTGCGCGCGACACAAGCCCGATGCTGTCGATGTCCACGTACGACAACGCCGAGCCCGCTGCTGCACGGACACATCTCGAGTTTCGATTCGAGGTGGTTGCGAGGTGGTTCTGCATGTGTTTTTACCACTTGATGAGTTCTTGTTAGCAGCTGTAAAGAATGTATCTATTGAAACATCTTGTTCATATATGCATTCCAGGGTTGAGAACTGACTCAAGACACTGCGTATCCTAAAAACCGTTCTTGCCGAGTCCGAAGTGGTGCGAGGTGATGCGAGTCTCGGGGATCTATCGTCCTCTTTACTTACTTGGACTAGTCAGAGCTGACATGGCATGGTAGAGGTTGACGGCATATCTAGTGCCTTGAATTATTGTATCTATGATATGCTGGAAGGCCGTTTAAATTCTTAGAAAGGGCATACAGTGCTACAAGTGCAATAAATTGCCTATTCAAGTATCTCAGAAGCACCTTTTTATTTCCTTTTCTAGATCGTTTGGCTCACGATCTGCGGACCATCTGCGGGGTCCGCAGATTTTGAATCTGCGGACCCCGCAGATGGTCCGCAGATCGTGCGGAGATTATCGATCTGCGGGTGATCTCCGGGCCCCGGAGATCAGACGGAGATCGACGGAATATTTTAAATATTCCGGCTATCTACGGGCCCCGTAGATGGCCGGAATATATCACGGAGATTATTGATCTCCGTGCAATCTCCGGGCTATCTGCGGGGCCCGGAGATCATAGTGTGCCCCCAGTGTTTCGACCCCCTTTAGATTGGTGTGATCTGTGTCCCGTATCCGTCTTTGTATAATTAAGACGATACTTCGTCCCAATTTGACTTGTATGCTTTTATTCTGGTTCTTCTTGTCCCGAGCTGATAATTTTTCGTGTTTCAGCGCCTTGCCTCGTGTTTGCTGTGCACCCAATCGTGTTATAGTGGTTTCAGGTTTCAGTGTTCGTCCTCTTTCTTATTGTTCGAGGTCGAGCATAGTTTGCAAGATGTCCTCGAGGCTGGCCAAATATTCTTGTGTTTCACCTTCGTGCTGTGCTCGCCACGTAGCGTTTGAGATTGTGATACGTTTGAAGTGCGAAATTTTCCATTGTTGCAGCGTGTCTCTGCTGATTTCGCATTGTCCTCCCTTTTTCATAGAGTTCAACTGTCCCAGTTGACTGGGTATAAAAGCGGGCATCAATTCCTTGTTTTCTTCATCTCATCTCCTCGTCTTTTTCCTATTCATTCCAGTCACTTCATTCAATCCATCTTCCACTATGCCTTCCCTACTTCCAGGCTCCCTGTCCAAGGCTGACGAAACCATTGTCCGCAAACTCCTCAAAGTTGTTCGCGCCACCAAGTATGAGGATCCTGTTGATCAGGATGACTTCCTCACTGATTCCGCCAACACTGTTGTGCGTATCTCCTCCCTCCATATTTTTCCGTTATTAATTCTTTTCTTGTAGCTCAACTATCGTTCCCGAATCGATTCTTTCGCTGTCATAGCCGAGCTTGGCGAATGTGTTTTTACGATTCGTTCCATGATGCATGCGAATGGCATCTGTCTCGGTAAACCACCCAGCGCTACCTTCATTTCCTTGCAAGATTTTGCCGGCGAGATCGTCCGCAAGCGGCAATTATTCCAGGAGCGCCAGCGTGCAAATGCCGAACGTGCTAAGGTCGTTGAAGGAATGGCCACCCGTATTGCCCGTAATGAGGCTCTTGAGTATGCTTTGAAACAGAATGACAAGGTCTGTCCTCTGCCCTGTTCCTCTCTCTTTGACTGATTCCCTCCCTCGTGTTTAGCCTCCCATTTCTCCCGATGTGGATGCCATATCTATCCCCTCGAGTAGCGATGAGTCCGCTGGCGATACTCAGCACACTGTTGAGATACGTTTCCTCGTTCCGCACCCCTAGTGTTCCCTCGTTTAACTAGTTCCAGAAATGTACGACAAGCCCAGTCCAGTCTGAACCAGCCGCTATTCCTCGGATGTCTCAGGGTAAACATCTCTTCCCACTTCTTTCGTCTCGCGTTTTCATTGATCATAGTGCGTCTAGCCACTCCCCTGTCTCCTCTTAATGAGCTTGGTGTCCATTTTGGCAGGCTCTCGTTGTTCACTACCCGCCATGCCCCCGTTCTTATTCCCCTTTTCATTAATTCAAGCCTGCATTCATCGTCTCTTTTTCCAGCCAAACTCTCCGTTGTCATCAAGCCCATCCCTACCGGGTCTCGTGCCGGACTTCTACCTAGGCCAACACCGCCTCCTTTCAAAAGGAAGCGGCTGGAAGAAGGGGAGAGCGAAAATGGTCGGTCGCCCATTGGTACTTCTCCAGCCTATTTCTTCTCCAACTCATAATAACTTCCGCCTTCAGCGAGTGCCTATGCACGACCAAGTCGTCCAATGCAACTCATTTCAAATGGTCCCTCGCCCCTTCGGCCCGCCTCTGGCGCCTCCGAAGAGCAGCTTCGTCGATGATTGGTTGCGGTCCAAGCCGAAATTCGTCGGTTCCTCGCGGCACAGAAAGAACTTTGCTGGCAAATCCAAGCCCTTCGTCAACCCGAACCGCTTAAATTGCCAGTCGTCCCACAAGTACGCCTATGTCTTGTTTTTGCCTCTCGTCAAATACCAAATGTGCTTGCAGGTTAAAGACGAATAAGAAGCGCTGCTATTATTGCTCTGCCCCCGACCATCTCGTTGCGCTTTGCCCACTCTGTGAATCCATCAACTAGGCCTTTCATATATGCCCTATCTGTGCTGGCACATGTATACCCTTTAGGCCCTGATCGGGTGCTCTGCTTGCCGAAGGCAGACCCGCCAAAATCACGGCATATGCCTGCCACATCAAGGCATCTGCTTTGATTTTGGCAGGGTCTGCCTCGCTAGGCAGAGCACCCGATCAGGGCCTTATTTATTTCAAGCGCTGGCCGCTTCCCCTTTGTATTTCTTGGATGCAATATTTATTCAGGTGCCAGCACCTTTGTGTTTTATTTATTTTTGGGCTTCTCAGACCTTCATTCTTCGCCTCCATCCGGTACTTCCTCAACCCTTGAACCGTGTGACTCCCAGTCATCCGTACTGGGTCGCAGCGAAATTCCTTCGAACTGCAGGTCCTTCCCTTTGTAAGGTTCTGGCTCATCCTCTAACTCTTCCAGTGTTTCCTTCGACACATCAATAAGCTCCTCGATGTGTGGCCCGATGGTGAGTTTCTGCCTTTGTTGATATGGTATAACCCTGAATTTTCCGATCTTCTTCTGCCAGACTGCTCCATTAAATTCGCAGACAATGTAAGCACCTCCTTTCCTCCTCCTGACCACTATTAATGGTCCCCACCAGCGGTCTCGATTCCTTCTACTCAATGATCCTCCTTCGACCGTATTCCTCATGAGTACAATGTCCCCTGGCCCGAAATTGTAATCCTTAATGACGTGCTTGTATTTTTCGGCATAATCCTCGGCGCCTTTGCCTTTAATTGCCTCCATGCGGTCCCGCATTTCCTCGACATGGGCAGTGTGCTTGGCCAGTGCACGGGCATGAAGGCCGATTAATTCGCTTGTTGAGACCAAGTGGTCTGGATATTCTGCCATCCAGGTTGCTTCCGCAACATCCAGAGGTAGTACCGGGTGCGCTCCACAGACCGCAAAGTAAGGTGAACACCCCATCCCTCTCCATGTTGTGACCCTATCTGCCCATAGAACCTGATGTAGGAAGTAAAACCACTGATGTAGGTTTCCACCCGCTTTGTACAGGGACTGTCGTAAGTCCCAATGACCTCGTTCCACCACTCCATTGGACTGAGAATGGTAAGGCGATATTCTTATTCCCAGGATCCCATATTTGTCTGTTAACAACTTCAGAGCTGCCAGGAAAGGGGTTCCGTTGTCTGTGACTATCCAAGTCGGACAACCCCATCGGCAGATGATGAACAAGCCAATGTTCTTTGCAGTTTGGTCGCGTAGTCCTCGTGCCTCAGGAAACCTGGTCAAGGCACATCTCGCGTCCACGATGTAAGTACATTGATTTGATTGTTCTGGCATGTGCATGACATCTGTATGAATTTTCTTGAAGATGCTTGGTGTTGCTGAGATAACCGGCAGGGCCTTCAATATTGCCAGTTGTCGTTTCTGACACAGCCAGCAGGTTTTGATGTACCACCTCACGTCACCTTCAAGATCTGGCCACCAAAATCGCTGTTCCAAGAGCGAAGTCGTCGCAAATCCCCCGCGATGCCCGAGTGCATCGTGCGCAACGCGTATCATGTACATCCAATGTTCCTTGCGAACTACCAACCGACTTGGTGAGTTCTTTTCCCGTTGGTACAGCTTTCCATCGCTGGACGATTGGAATCTGGATGCATAACGGATGAAGTGCCGATACTTTTGTCCATCCTCCATCCCTTCAGGGCGAGTCATCGGGTCTTTCAGCCACCCAATTATCAACTCTAAATTTTCGTCCTGGTGGCGGGCACCTTTACTCCGTCTTTCTTCATTGTAAGGCTCCCACGCTCCTTCCTCATTCCTTAGTTCCTCATCTGGCAATAGTTTCGTTTCAACATCCGATATCTGGACATACGCCGGTATGGCCAGATTTTCGGCTGCATGGCATTGTTTGACATTGTCATGAACAGATCGCTTATCGGACCTGATCCGGCCTTATCTGGCCTTATCAGAGCTGATCTGCGCTTATCTGGGCCTTATCGGACTCCATCTACTGTCAGACTCCTTATCCTGCACTGTAGATAGCTTAGAATACACTCAGATACTTATCATGATAAGGACTACCATATTAGTTTAGGACACTCCCATGCTATCTCAGATCACTCTCATGTCACCCACTAGTATATATGCCCTCCTGTAGTCGTTGTAGTCCCCAGTCTTGAGCTGGTCATATCTCCACTAGCAATATAGGCAATCCTTGTCCTTTTGAGCACAACCTTGGTCCACTTTGCATTGCCTGCATAGTATTGGCCAGTGTGTCTGACAGACATAATCTGTGACCAGCTTTTCCTCTGCTCGAGCTCGACCCAGCTCCTTATTGAAGTCCATTATGCTGGTGGCCCCGACCCCAATTTCTTGTGTGTATCCTCCCCGTGTGTCGATATCATGCTTAAATTCCTCTAGTTCCAGTGGTTGTTTACTGGAATAATCCCATTCCTCGTGCTGGCTCGGGGGGCCATTTGGATCTATGTCTTCATCATCTCTACGAGGCCATTTGTAACGCATGTGCATGCCATTTGTATGGCGAGTTATGCCGTTACTTTGGTAATCTCCATTTACGATATATTTACTGATGTTTATGACTTATTCACAACGTGTCTTGTCATGTGATGTACTTGTAGCTACATCCGTGACTTACTTACATAATACAATCTTCTTTACCTCAAACCTTCACCTTCGGCGTCTCTTGACTCGCGCACTAGGCCGGCAGGTGATCGGGGAGTTTACTCACCCGTTACCCACACATTGGGCGTATCTGGACCTACCAGACGAGCGCCTGCACGCGTTAGCCAGCTCTTGCTGAGCTGGCATCTACCGCGGACCACCTGCGGTACCAAGGCCATATTCGGGCCATTCCGGCACCGAATTCATCTATTCCTACCTCGATTCTACTTGAATTGAGGCTTTAACTCACTCTCAAGACCCGCCAGCTCCTTGTGACAGAAATCCCCTCAAATATTTGTAGGATATTCCAGCGAAGTCTTACACCATTCCTCATCGCCTGGTTGCGCCTCTCGTCTCGATAAGCCGTCTGGTGGGAAGTTAACCCCTTTGGTATGTTTGAGTTTGAACTTGAACATTAAGATCTGCTCAATCCAGCGGTTTATAGTTGCATTGGGCCCCATGCCCGGATTATTCAACATCCCTTGAATATATTTGGCATCCATCTCAACCACCAAACGCCTGCAACTGAGCAGCCAGTACTGCATAGACTCCAGAGCCCACTTCAAGCCATATAATTCTCTCTTCGGCTGAGAGAATTCCGCTTCTCTCCGATTCAACGTTATTGATGCGAACTTCGTGTAGTACCGCCTTTTAGGGTTGTTCGGGTCGGTCTGGTAAATTTGGATGCCAACCGCCATCCACAAGGTATCGACAGCAAGTACGATGTCCGAATCCCAATCATAGTTGAGTGGTTTCAAACATGGTGCGTCCTTCAATGCTTCTTTCAACTTCTCCATTGCTGATTCCTGTTCTCCGCCCCACTCAAACTCGATATCCTTTCGAGTTAACTTTTGTATAGGTCGCGTGAGGAGCGCGTAGTCTTTTATAAACATGCGCATCACTCCTACGGTCCCGAGGAACTGTCGAACTTCAGAGACATCCCTTAATGCTGGCCATCTCAAGACCACCCCAATCCTGTCGGTATCTGGTCTGCGTCCTTCGAACAAACACAGATGCCCTACCACAAAGAATTCCTCCGCGCATAGGACGGACTTCGCGCCCGAAAAGGTACCACCGCAATATTTGACGCGTTGAATAATCCTATTCAAGTTCGCAAAATATTCCCAGATAAATCTTCGGATCCCCGAGTTCTCCGTAATCATCTCGCAGCCACCATCCGGCAGTTTGTAGCGAGTTCCAGGTCCCCGGATGGGTGCATCGTCAATGTATGGCATCGTAACATGCGGGATTTCGTCTTGCAGAATGTACGTGACATCATCGTGAAATATAGGGACACTGTTTGTCCATCCTTGAGGCAACTTGACGAGGCGTAAGGCACCGAAAGGTGTTTGAAATGTGGTAAAGTCCCTCGATCCCTCTGCGATGTCACGGTGATCATAGCCTGAAAACAAATCAAGGCATCCCCCACATGCCCTTCCCGCGAAATGGTTCGCTAATTCCTCTGTTGTTGGTGGCAGTCCCGAGTGCGCAATTGTTACAGCGTTCAAAGGTTCCAGAGCATGCACCAATCGGAGACTTTTTCCATCTTTCTTCAAGACCCCGAAGAATTTGCTGCGGTATGAGGTGTTTGAAGGTTCATACACTCCCACATCGAGGCGTCGTTTAATTATTTTGCAAAATTCCTCCAATTGCCCCCTCGGAATGGGGATGCTGCATTCTACCCAAGCTTCATGTTCAACCAGCGGAAACTCAACAGGTGGGAAGAAGTCGTGTCGAAAACTTCCCCGCTCGCTGTCGTCCCAAGCAAACACCTGTTCGTGCTTGCCCACTATCTCATGTAGTGCCTTCATTTCTTCTGGCCACAAGAACTCCCCATGCCGTTGTTCTAACTCTTCTTTTCGTTCAAGAGTGTACCTCCCTTTCGGCTCAAATTCGGATGGTTGCGGGTTCAACACCGGAAGTCCTTCCAGCGGATCACCTTTAATTTCCCGACGGATCCGGTATTGATCCAGCAGCTCGGTGTATATGGGCCGCACTTTCAACCCAACGGGTTTGTATTTCTTGCCCGCGAAGACCGAAACTGACTCTCCTTCAGCTTCTTCTTCCTTCTCATGCTTCTCGGGGCAAGCAAAATCTAAGTGCTGGATGCAGGCACATCGCACATCCGTGCCAACCGAATGCCAGGTCCGTGCTTCCTGCTCTGAGTCCCTGAGACTCCTATATTCCTTTACAGGTCCCACTGTAACATTGGCGAAAACCTTGTGTGGTATTCCTGCAACATTTTCAAGGGCTTGTGTCCGATACCCATTGAACAGGTTGGTGGCGACCTCATCCGCTTCCATCCTCCCTACTCCCCTTGATGTTGCCACGTAGGCCTCAATAATCTTTTCGGGCGTCATCATGCCTCCTCTTGGCTGGTAAATGCTTCTCCCAGTTGTTGGGGGGAGATGTTGGCTTTGGGTAAAATCACTTTTCATACCTGTTTTCAAGCTGCTCAAATCCCTGTCTCATTCATTGTTGGGCTATGCAGCAAAATTTATCCTGCAAAGGATAAGGAGGGTAACAGCATTGAGCCTTTCACCCTGACCCAGGCGATCGAGAATCGGTTGCTGATGGAGATTCTGGGGGGCATTGGCGACCACAGTATGACTTAGTAATGTGCTATAGTATTTTAAATTATGGTCATGCCTGCAGTACTCTCACCTTTAATTGCCTCTGCAAAATTCCACCCATATTTTGTCTAGACAAAGGTGGTGTAAAGAGTAGCTAATCTGCACATAAAATTGGTGCAAAAGCACGGGAGTAAGAAAAACAAGCGGCAAGGCCATGAGGGAGAAAGACAAAAGAGATGTCAATGAAAAACCAAACAAACAATACATGTCATGTACTACGTGATAATTTCCAGGGGCAAGTTCATTAGATTTACAAAATGTTTTCTGCACATATTGGATTGTGGTATTACAAAAATGTATTCCATGCAAATGCAGAGGAGGAGAAAGGAACCTCCCAGAGATATCTATGTACATAACTTTGATCAACTTCTTTTTGGGTCACAACATTCAGTATACAGGAACCTAGATCCTGCATGTTTCCATAAAGAAGCTTAGATACAAAAGAGAGATTAACTAAAAAGTGCTCCCTATGAGGGTCGAACTCATGACCTCCAGATTGCAGGATCCACCAGATCCCTCACATTATATGAGACTGGCGCTCTAACCAACTGAGCCAAGGAAGCGTTTTTTTAGCTTCAAAAGCTAGGACCATCATTTGTTCCGTGATTACATAATCAATTTCTGACATTCTTATTGTCATCTGATAGGAAAACTCAGTTTGGATAGGAATGTGAATAACTTTGTTTTTGCCTGTGTTCCCAGTTTTGGAAACATTGCATGACAGCTGTGGGTTCAATCCGGGGCAGTAACACAAATATTTCTGATATACCTTACATGTAAGAAGCATCTGCCATTATATCCGTGCCTCCCTCCTTCGACTGACTGCCTCCAGCCTTTCCAGTACCTTTGGTCATCTCTGGGCTCTAGTCATTGACTGGAGCCACCCAGTCATCCGGACAAATCAGGTTTTTACGCAATGAAGGATTACTGAGCATTTCCCGTTTATCTATCTCGTCTTCTTTCTTATTGTCCTACAACTTACTATCAGTCCTCCTGACATGTCTTATTGTCAAGAACCACTGTAAGACTTCGCTTGAATATCCTACGAATATTTGAGGGGATTACTGCCACAATGAGCTGGTGAGTCTTGAGAGTGTGTTAAAGCCCCGATCCCAGTAGAATTGAGGTAGGAATAGATGGATCCGGTGCCGGAATGGCCCGAATATGGCCTTGGTACCACAGGTGGTCCGCGGTAGATGCCAGCTCAGCAAGAGCTGGCTAACACGTGCAGGCGCTTGTCTGGTAAGTCCAGATATGCCCAATGCGTGGATAATGAGTAAACTCCCCAATCACCTGCCAGCCTAGTGCGCGAGTCAATAGACTATAGGCACAAGAGGCTGAAGGTGAAGGTTTGAGGTAGAGAAGATTATTCTTATGTAAGTCACGGATGTAGCTATGAGTACATCACATGACAGGACACATCATGAATAAGTCGTAAACATCAGTAAATATATTGTAAATGGAGATTCTCATTTGAATGTGTAAAAGCCATATAAATGGCATGCACATGCGTTACAACCACCCTCCTTCCTAGTTTGGAATACAATTAGCTACTTAGTATAAATACCACTTTAATACATCTCGTACTTCAGATTGATAATTGATGTTGCTTGGCTATTCTCCTCGCACTGAGTTGCCTCCACACTCTCTGCTCCTGGTACTCTGACTCTAGTCCTCCATCGGATTACCTGCCGGTCAAGGTAGTCACTCACCCTTACCCTCCTGTGGTGTTGTGATCCCTCCAGCTCCAGACCACCTTCTGGTCCTTGGTTCCCCAGCTTGGTATATAACACCTGCTCACTGCACCTCTTTGGCCATCAGAGGGGATCATTGTTGCAGACTGTGGCAGTAGACTGTGCTGAGGTCTGCAAGTACTGTGCTGGAGTCTGCAATAGCTGCCGTAGCCATAGTTCCTGTGCTCCTAGTTCTCTTACTCATCTTTAGTCTATTTGCTCAACTCAACTCTCATCTCAGTCTTTTTGGACTTCAAAATCTGGGACCATCATCTTTTCAATGCTGACAAATTATTGTGCATTCAGTGGTAGGTGGGTATCCTGCATAAAAATATGAGACCATCATCTGATCAGTGATGACATAATCAATTTCTGACATTATTATTGTCACCTGATAAAAAAACTAGGTTACAGCCAGTTTGTGGAAAAATTGGACATTACAAGGGCTTCATTTTGGCCATATAATGCTCTCATATCACCTACGGTTTCCGCTGCAAAAGCCTCCCCAATTTGGTCCCACCCTGGAGATGGCAGAGTTGCCCTTAATGATGCCCATATTAAGCTCTGCCACCTCACAGTATTACAAGGCCTCTAAAGGTCTGCTTATCAGAATAATTAAAATTTCTATATCAGTCTCTTATGGTAAGGAGTTATGGCAGAACTCTGGGGTTGGACTACAGAATTTTAATGGAAAGGGAAATGCATAGGTGTTGGATTTAGAGCCTAGGGATGTAGCGGAGCTCAGTGACCCTCTGCAAACATGCAGGGGTCTCGGTCAAATTGAACTGCTGCTTATATAACAACACAATTGTATTGAACACGAACGGGGATACATCGGTGGGACAAAAGAAACAGCGGGTGCACGATGGATGAGTCGGAGTGACAGAGGAATATACAGAAGCTGTGGAATCACCGAGGTAACAGCTGGCCTTGGCGGCGCACAGCTGTTCAGTGCATTGTTGGGGCGGTGCGGGTGGTTTTGGTTGTTATTCCAACAATAGGTTCCTTAGTATTGTGATTTAATAAACTGAAGTTAAGTTAAGTTAATATTATGGGGGGCTCAGCTAAGAGCTTATATACTGTACACTCAATTGTTAAATGGGTCTGTCAGGTCTGATACCCCTAAGCATGTGAGGAGATAAGTAAGCTGAGGAAGGAAGGGAAGAGGGAAAATGCACAGTACCCCCCCCTCCCCCCCAAACAAATTCTTATAAACAAACAGCTCCTCACTATCCACAGGAAGGATAACAAAATAATCCATGCCAAGACATTCAAAAAATATGGATAAAATATTTACAATACTTTTCAGATGTCTGTTGCTCAAATAATGCACAATGCATTGAGAAGAGGCAGAAGGTATTCAAAAATTATTGTAAATATTTTCTCCATATGTTTTCAATGTTTTGACATGGGTTATCTAGTTATCCTCCTGGTGTATCCATCTGGATCTGCAGCTGATTCAGAGCAAGTTCAAAATCATAGTGGCTTACTTACCTGGCAGAGGAGACTCTGTTGATAGTCAACTTGTCTACTGTGTCAAACCAGGTTCATGAAAAGGCCCCCTTCCACATCCGCTCTGAGATACACCTGACAAGATACCATGGCAGGTAGCAGCTCAGTGCTTAGGCAGCCAGGCAGCACTGAGAGCAACTCCCTAAGAAACTCAAGAGAGACTGCTGGCTCAATGGACTGCTCTTAAGTACATGTGGATTGCAGGTGCACAGTGCAGGACACATCAGAGAGGTGCTCAAATTGGCATGGTGATAGAGAGCAGAAAAGAACAAGCCAAACATAAGCAAAGCATGAACCCCTCTCATTATTAGTCACAATGCCCCAGGCAAGGTTATAGACACTTCAGACTAGTATCTGCTAGTTCACAGTCCGGAAAAGACAACCAAGAGACCCATTGCCAGAAAGAGAATCTTCTGGAAAAAGAACAAGAAGAAGAGTAATCCTATCTACCTGCTGGGTGCAATTCCTCACAATCTAGTAGTACCAACCATGTGATTGCAGGAGATAAATGTACTACATACAAAGGGTTGACCCCTTGTGTTACATGCCAGCAGAGCCACCAGACCTGTGCCAGTTCTGTGGACCGCAGGCTTTCCGTTTCAACTCAGAAGGGATAAATGAGATCAGCTTTCCAGAATCAGAAGAGAATCTCCCCATACTCACATTGCTGTATATACACCATGCTTCACCTATTTTTATTTATTTCATAAAGCAATGTTTGGCTGTTATGTGAGTGGAACTAGCCCACCTGGGCAAAACTTTGCAGGCCTATGAACATTGAGGTCTGCATAAATTTTGGTAGGCAAACCTACTCTGTTAGGCTAGATGCTAATGCCAGATTTGTAGATCTGTGCACAGCCTCCATCTTTTCCTTGTTATGGTTGTGTTGCAAGTGTGGGAGCCCTGACCCCCCCTCCATTCCGCTTTCCATCAAGCTTCATTCTATACTCATCTATGCAATCAACAGAGCTGACAGCTCTTCTTCCACTGCACTTCTGCCCTTCTGCTCCAAGAATCTTTGCACAGTCTGTGACCTGAATAGAACAAGCCTAGGGTAGTGTGAAGTCCAACTGTGCAGCCTAGTTTGCTGCTGCCAAAAAGAGAATTTCATTGTCAGACCTCTCACTGAGCAGCGTCCAGTTGTCTGAGTTATTAACTACACTAATTTTTCACTTCCACCTGCCTTGCAGAAAAACGGTAACAAAGGAGCATCAATAAGCATTTTACCTGGCACTGTTTTGCAGCAATTTCTTCAGTGAATTACTTCTATTTGTCTGGGAAAAAAAAAATTCAGTGCAGATCACCCAAAACAACAATGATTGGATCCCACGAGCAATGGTGCCCATATGTGAGAATTGTGGCAGTGCTTGCAGTCCCAAATTGGAAAGTCAGCCAAGTCTTAGTTTAGTTTCTCTTTCTCTTATGAACTCCGAGAAGCCAGCCATAGGCAGCTGGGAACCTGGATTTGCCTCTCCTGGTTGATGTCCATGTCAAATGACTTGTCAATAGGTGAACCCACATGAAGTGGGGCCGCTATCACCACTCATAACGGAAATTTTTGTTCAAATATTAGACCTCATTAATCAGCAGTATTGGGGTTGACAGGATGGAATCAGGTGACAGAAATGACTAATTGAGATTACTAAGCCTCAGCAACTCGCTGATTTACCTTGGTCATCACCACGGGCTCATCCCCAACTTCATAGTTTCAGTATATAAAGGGAGTGCTCCCCTTCATGCTTCATGTGCTCCCCTTCATGACATCATATCTCTTGCTCAATCCATTACCAGTTCATCTGTAACTTGCATGAACTTACTAAGGCCCTGATTGGTGGAACGGCTCCGTCGGAGCTACGACTAGGTCCTGCTTCAGAGAAAAGACTGAGACGGACTCCTATAGCCTTAACATGTCAGGTCACTTTCTGTCACGTACTTGTAAATTGACATCAACACACTTTTCCTTCATGTCACACACACTCTCCTTGACATTATGGCACAAAACAACAATGCCATGACGCACTGCATAGCTTGGTACGATGCTGCTGCTCAGCTACGCATCAAAAAGGCCAAAGCACGTGAAAGGCAGCGTAAAACAAAGCTGCTTGCAGCTTTGGTCTGCACTGTGGTCGCGTTCATGACATCACTATGCCTGCAGGTCCCGGATCCAATCCTGATGCATACTTCAATCCTGAATGGTCAAAAATGGTTCGATGAGCTCATTGCTGGACATCCGGACCGCTTCCGAGACCAGCTGGGGATAGCCAAGCACATATTCCACCACCTCTCTTTCGAATTGCAGGCATTTGGAGGTCTTGTGAGCATGCACCATGTCTCAGCAAATGTCCTAGTAGAACAATTCTATGCCCAGGTTTCACCACCTGTGTCTTTTAACTCGCTCTCTATTGGAACACTACCACTTACGGGAACACTATGGATTTACAGGAATGCTACGGACTTGCAGGAACATTAACGGAACAGAACGATTCACAGGAATGAGATATTGGGATTTTTGGGTTTCAAGCTACATGACACACACACTTTCTTATTCACCTATTCCAAATTCGCATTCATGGTTTCCTGCCATGCGAACCCCCAAACACAACACAATGACTTTGATTTTGGTTTGGTTTAGGTTGAAACCTTTATTTCAAGGTTTTCACTTGCTGAATTGATTTCAATCCTTTCAATAGATGTGTGGCAAGCACTATGGGTACAAAGTGCAGGAAGTTCGCACTTCAATTTTGGGCGGTGGCCAACAGGTCACCAGTTCAAACCTGGCAGTGTATCTTTTATGGGAGAAGCTCAAGGGGTCAGATCATAGGTTTACTAGATACATTGTACAAAATGGTACTTTGGGTAAGTGGTTAGTGAGGACAATTCAATTACATGTCAATGTTATGCTGTCCTCTGTTTGGTCCTTATTGCCTACTAAGTAGGACAAGATGTTTAAGGCTATGAAACTGAAGGGATGTGTGCATCACAACACCTTTCTTGCAAATATATATATATATCAATTCTCCAAAGAAAAACTGACTACTAATTACAAGGCCTCAAAGCCATTCCATGTTGAATCTGCTGGATTGCTTCAGCCCTGGCAGCGTCCCTCAGGCACTTGGTGGGGTTATTTTCACTGGATTGGACTCTGGTATTATAAGAGCTCTCACTTGGATGCATGGAAGCATGCTCTTCCTCCCGTTGAAGGCCCCCTCATCTGAACTGGGTTTATATGTGTCCATGTCCTCTATCGCTTTGTGGTCTAGGTCATTGAACAACCACTATTCTCCAACAGTAGCAATTGCTGGAATGGAGGCAGCCTCTGGGTGCTTTTCTAGGAAATAGGGAGCTTGTTTGTACACTTGAGACCATGCATCCAAAAAGGCCACGTCTAATGTGACTGTGCTTGGTGGGTTATGGATGAGACATCTCTTGTTTCTATTAGCAGGGTTGTGATGCTGGAGTGGGATCTATTGGAATAATTGTAAACAATCAAATGTTGTTCCAAGTCTGGAATCTTTCTGGTAGAGGTCGAAGAATCCTCAGGTTGTAACACTCATGAATTGTGGTCTATGGGAGCTTGCTTCAAGTCCTCGCGCCACTATATGTTTTTACTATATTTTGTCTCATACGACTCATATACGATAGTTGTACTCTCTCTACCATGTACTTATAGTATCGTGCGTTGGGCTTACTAATAGCCTTATGCATGTGACAAATTATCATCTTTACTCCTTGCCACATAGCCTGCTCTTCGGCCTAATATTCTGCGGTGCAGGTAAGTCTTATAATCTAGCTACTCCCTTTCCCGACCCAGAGTTCGGCTCGCGCCGGTCTCTGGCCTACCAGGATCGGTAGAAAATACTTTTTGATGTGGACTGCCCATCGATAAAAGTATTTTTGTGTGAGTAGCTGATTTCAACAGGTATTTGTAGATATACTGGGGAATTCAAGACACGGTTCATTGAATAGTAAAGGCCGGTATAACCGCATACCTTTACACAGGTAGCATGGTATAAGGGATCCGGATGCTGACATCGTTGTAGATCAGCAGCCTGCCTATTGGTTGGTCATGGGTTGCCAGATGTCCGCTGTCTTGATGCCAGATGTTATACCATGGCAGTTCCACAGTACTGAGCATGGCCTTGTTGAAGGTGACTTGGAATTTGATTTCATTGACAGGAGTCAGTTTGTTTATTGGATACACCTGGGCCATTGAGTCCTGGGGAGGAAGGCAAATCCACCTACCTACCTTTCCATTACATGTGGTTGTCAAGAAGGATTCGCTTATGATAATATTTGGATAGCATTGGTGTAGTTCTGCTCAGTTCTGTTTAAGAACCAACAAAGCACTGCCACTTCCAAAACTCTCTGACCTGTGACTGGCTTGAAAACTGGATGTGAGCTATTGGTGCAAAAACTTTGACAACTTTCTTGGGTCCAGTGTACTTGTGATGGAAGCATGAGGTACGAGTTCCAGCACACGAAGCAAGAATCAATCACACAAGACTTGACTGGAGTAAGTTGTAGATTGACTGAAGAATTGTAGCTACACGTACAGTCTTTAAATACTAGATCACAGTGGCGGTGCATATTAGTAAGATGGCAATGACCCAAAAATAGAGGAGCATGTTGACACAACTCGGAGGGAGAAGGGTAGGAAGGGAGGAAAGGAAAGAAAAGTAAGGAAAAGTAAGGGACAAGTGAACAAAATAAAGAGAGCTCGCTCAGCCTGATAAGTGACAGTCACTTCTGTTACAGTACTGAATAGTTGGAGGGCAGTAGCTAATTTGCAGACATGTACAAAAATATTGATATGGAAGTCACTGTCATTGCAAGCAAGGTTTTAGATGGCAGGCTCCCTGATAAGTTATTTGAGGGCTTATATTTACACACTTCATTGCTTGTCTTCCACCACCAGTTGCATCTCACACCCATCCTCCCACCTGTTTCATGCTGAGACTCACACCCTGGAAGGTTGTCTTTCTTCCCAACTCCTCTACTGTCGCTTTGACACCCCTTTTATGTCTTTTTCTGTTGGCTAGACACAATCTCAGTCCCAGCCCAACATCGATGTGTAAATCCTTCTTCCAGGGTAATACAAGGCCCAGCGCAGACTCAAGTCACATATTAGGCCCCCTAGACCTTTCGAGGTGGATATCTTACACATATATGCAGCTTTTTCTGCAATCTGACCCCACTTGTGATTGTGGCCCAAGTCTTGTGAAAGCTAAGTAGAGGGGAGTTCTTTGCACTCATGTTTCTTCAGGTGTGGTAAACATATGCAGTCAACTCAAGAAAATGACCATCAATCTTTATCCTTTTGATGTTGATGGGGTTGAGCATTCTGAGAAGAACATCTGTCAATGGTTTGTTGAGAACCCGTATTATACTTCTAAACAAATGAGAGAAATTATGGTCCAGTGTTTCATCTGCTTCTGCAGCATAACTCTACATGCCAAATTGGCTATCCACCTGCTTGTTGACTCACACCTTGAGCCAAAATAACCTCAGAATCTCTCATGATTCAACGACAAAGATGGAAATGTACCTGGTATACCAAAGTCCATGAGGCACTCTTGATAGTGAGACAAATTTCGCTGAGCTCACAGGCAGAGGTGGTGGGCCCCACAGGATGATTGGTGACCTCAACCAAGGGCTTGGCGGTGCCAAACATAGTTTGTGCTTTCTCAAGACAAAGATGACAAGCAGCTTCTTTTGCAGGATCTGCAAGTCCTTGCTCTTCAAGGTTTTGCAATCATGGCATGTTGTAATTAGTTCAAAATTAACATAACTAGATTGAAGACAACTAACCACATCGTGAACAGCTCCCACAGGGATCTATTACTCTCTTTCCAGTAATACTGCACTTGTGGCATGATTTGAAGCCCTAATAAACATGTAAGATGTGGTATCAACTGAAGTTAAATTATGGAGGAGCATACCTCAATGACTTCACGGTTGATTTCAAAATCATTGTGATTCATGCCTTTGGAGGGTTGTTCTCCGAGATCTTTCGGTGACTTCTGATATGATTCTAGATGCACAATATTTAAAATGGGATGAATGTCATAGGATATTGGCATGAGCAATGTTGAACTGATCCACCGCATCACCAAAACCTTTTATTATGGAGGTTACTCAGTGTTGGCCACATACATGGCTAATCGGGCCAAACAGAGTGACATTGACTTTGGTGTGGAACATGTCAGCTTTGATTTGTCTCATTAATTGACCTTCTTGCTTCAAGCTTGCACCCAACTTGTTTCTTTGAAGGCATCTCACCTTGTCTTCACGGAACACAGTGCTGACCACTTCGATCCCCAGTGCTACATCGTGACATGGCCCTTGTCTGACGATTGGCACTTGGTGGTTACTTCCTATGAGCTGGTTGATCAGATTGTTTGACTGACACTGGCAGATCAGGGTGTCAACAATGTTGAAGAGCACCTGAAGACACTTGCACTTGATGTGCTGGAGGAATCCATAGAGGTGGACCCTTGGGTGGTTTGAGTATTCTTATATTTTCATTCATTATTTATTCATCTATAGTGTTGACGCGACTTCTCTTATTTACTACCTTGTATCTGAGTGCATGTAGGCTGGGGGGGCTCTGTCATGGGAATTAGTCAGTAGACATAATTCTATCCGTTGAAACCTCCAAGCCTCAGATCAGAACTCTATGGAAGTCTTAAGAACACTCAAGATTGATTTAGAGTTATTGAGAACCCAGGCTGTGCATGCTGGCTGTATGCACTGAGTGTGAAGCCTTACAGTTATACTCTTAATATCTGGTACTACCACAATGAAAAGCTTCACATACTACTTGATAGGTGAAAGTCCCTTGTGTTGACTGTTTATACAAGGGTTCCTGAACCTTAGTATTTTCATTTCTCTGATAGTTTGTGTTGCATTTGTGTAACACCAACCACTTCTCTACTCTCACGCATGCTACTACTGCGCGCGCTAACATCTGTATCCTGCGTGATACCGGTTTCGCTTACATTGGTGTACACATTAGGAATCTCTTGCTTTATTAGTTTCCTTCACTCCATTGTACTTCCCATGTCTACAGAAATTGAACGACAACTACAGTCATCCCCATGCATGACTGACACCCCTGCATCTTGTGACCAGTCTCAAGCTAGACTTGATCCGGTGATACGGCACATATTTGCGCAGCCGTGTAATCATGCATTTTTGCATTATTAGTACGTTTACTAGTACCTCTATCCTGGTGATATACAATAAGAGTCAGTGTAAGCTCCAAGCGGCTGATTGAGTATTAAGGATGCAAATGGCGGTAGGGCCTCGAGTGTGTTACGACTCGGTTCTTTTACCATTGGGAATCAGTATAACAACTCAAGGGCCCTCGGAGGTCATTGGGCTAGATACCATACCAAGGAGATAATATAATGAAGTCTGGACGGCCACCACATTTGAGCGTGGAACATTTACTACCCCTGCGGGCTCGGAAACCCATAACATTGAAGTAGAACCATGACTGTAGGACCTTGTAGGCAAAGTGCGCAGGGCTACAGCCCCCCGCGGGCCACCTCGGGAAACCCCGAGGGCAATCAGAGCGCGTACCCTCGGCACGGTAGAAACATTAGAGTCAGCAGAATTGGTGAACGGAGTATTCACCCGGCCGCAGGCAGGTAGCAACGTAGTAGGATGCCGCGGAGGTGTCCAATAGAATATTAGAGATTACTAGAGCCCTCGGGCTCGAAAACACCGAACCAATAGGAACAGTAGGGACGCGTGCGTGATCTATACACGAATAGTGTTGGCACGGCTTGGAAATAGAATTATACCATAAAAGGGTTCTTGGCAAGCTAATCAAGCTTATCTGCGGGCCCCACTGTAACGCTGCACTTGATCATGGGTGTGCAATGAAGACTGCTAAGAATGATGCTCAAAAACACCAAACTAAACAACCAACACCAACACATCAAAAACCAACCCACAATAACACACAGTGCGACAACAAGTCTGAATTCGGGGTCATCCTGAAGTATACAGGTAAGATTGAACTTCTTAGCTGGCCCCGAGGAAGGGGTAAGAAGTACTGGTATTGCTCGCAGATAGGCCTTGTTTAATTTAAAGGGACTAGGCAGAGCCAACAGCAGCTGCAGAGCAACTGGAGTTTATATTCAACTTCAAATACGAAGCAACAGGGGGGGGTATAGGATGTACCATATTCCACAAAAGCCAACTAAGGCCCTGCAGAGCACCTTAGATCAACAGTTTCGAAATAAGGGCTTTCCAGTAGACCCACGGGACCAACAGTATGGCCTGCGGGGTGCCTTAAGCTCAACAGGATGAATTCAAGGACTTCCAGAACAGGGAACCGACCACAGAGGAAGGCTCAAACAGGGATACAGATCACTGAGCAGTACCAACAGGGCACCAACCACTGAGGAGGGCGCAAGAACCAGTTGTTCTTCTTCGTCCACCTTGGACGGCACAAACATAGAACCAACCACATAGGAAGGCTCAAACCGGACTCTACAGACCTAATTAAAGACTCCGCGGAGCACCTTAAATCGACAGTTCGAAGTAAGGACTTTTTAAACCAAATGCACTTGACTTAATTAACCTTAAAGTTTTATGCCCAACAACACAATTTCTATTAGAACAACACAAAGGAGGTTCAGACTACACCCACTCCGACCCAAAGCCTTGGCCAGAGCCTCAGCAATGGGGGGAGGAAGGTGCAGTACTGAAATATGAATATTTACAGGCCTTTTATACTACACAGACAGAACAGAACAGTAATAAGAAATGAGTAAACTGAGGTGGGGTGTTTATAATCTCGGAGCAATTCCGTGCCCTGCCGGGCTGATTCCTAGTGTTCTGCCGAGATCTGTCATCAATGATGACCTATTTCGGGCCATTTCTCGGCTCAGGATGATGAGGCCGGCTGGCTTGATGATTTTACATCATGCCTTTGACATTTGACATGCTGAGGCATTGTTACAACGTTTCTGCTCGGCCTGGGGGCCCAGACCATGGTCCAGACTCGGCATTGAGTCCACAAGGTCCGATTTCTCAAGGGGATGATTGATATCCATCTTGACATGCCTCGGGGACATGCCATTCATGCCCGAGGGCACCCGAGACATCCATCAAAGGTCCCTCGGGCCGGATCAAGACCTTTGGCAGGCCCGCGGGCCGGTCCGCGGGCCTATTAGAACTGTAATTCTGTTCAATTGAACATGCCAGGTCCGAGGGCTTGTTTGTGTTAAGCCCTCAGAGCATTAAATACAATGTGTTGGCCGTCCAGGCCTTTAATGTTTATCTCCTTGATATGGTATCTAGCCTTTTGACCTCCGCGGGCCTCTTGGATTGTTATACTGACCCCCAATGGTAAAAGGACCAAGTCGTAACACATCCAAGGACCTTGTATGTCTCTGTGCATCATTAATACTCAATCAGCCGCTCGGAGCTCACGCTGACTCTACTTGTATACCACCAGACAGAGGCACTAGTAAGCGTACTAGAAGTGCATATTTGCACAATTACACGGCTGCGCAAATTCCAGCCGTATCACCACATCAATACGAATCGACACGGCACGGACAGCAGTCTCGGTTACATACCAAATCTCCCTACTGAATTACTCATGTACTATTACTCTTGTGTTTTCTCTATTTAGTATAAAAGGACTGTAAAAACCCGCATTTCGACACTGCATCCCCTGCCCATTTTGCTGAGACTCTGGTCAAAGCTTATATAAGGTGTTGGTGTAGGCAGAATCCCTGCGGAGATACGTTTTAAATAGCTGTCTTTTGTGTGTATTCAAATAGGATTGATTTGTTGGATATAAATAAGAACAACTGGTTCTTGCGCCCTCCTCAGTGATCAGTACCCTGTCTGAGCCTTCCTCAGTGATCAGTACCCTGTCTGAGCCTTCCTCTGTGGTTGGTTCCCTGTCTGTGAAGTCCTTGTTCTCGAACAGTAGAGTTTAAGGCGCCCCGCGGGCCAATCTGTTGGTCCCTCGGGTCTATTGAAATCCTCCTCCACCCCCATTTCCTTGTATTCAAGTCGAATACTTTAGTTGCTCGTCAACTTCTGTATCTCTAATTGTCCTAATAAGACTTTTACAACTGACTACGTTTCCATCCGTTCATAACACGAAAGGTTCAATCTTACCTGTATACTTCAGGGTGACCCGAACTCAATTGTGTGCATTCTTGAACAGTGTTATATACCGAGCCGGAGACGAAGGACCGGAAGTGCCGGAGGTGCCGGAGGTCCGGCAAGGGCCGGAGGTACCGGAGGTCCGACGGAGGGTCCGGGCTGTATACGAGTGATCGCAACACCACAGGGGGTAAAGGGTGAGCGACTACCTTGACCGGCAGGTAGTCCGGTATAGAGGACGACGACCGGAGGTACCGGAGGAGGACGAGGAGTGCAAGGGCGACTCAGTGCAAGGAGTTAGAGCCAAGCAACGTTAATTATCAATCTGAAGTACAAGATGTATTAAAGTGATATATATACTAAGTAGCTAATTGTATTCCATAATAGGAAGGAGGGTGGTTCTAAACAATAGAGCGTGTTGGAGGAAGTGATGACAAGTCCTAAGACAATAAGGAAGAAGATGAGAAGACGGATAAACGGGAAACGCTCAGTAATCCTTCATTGCGTAAAAACCCGATGATACACGGACATCCGGAGGCTCCGGTCAATGACCGGAGCTCCGGCGGTACCGGAGGTACCGGAAGTACCGGAGGGGGGCGGATGATGGCCAGGAGTTGGCCGGACGTCAGAGGGAGGCTGCACGGATATAACAGTATCCCCCTCTTAGGTTCCTCTCCCATGAGGAACCAAGACGAAAGAACAATGGAGAATCGTGAGAAAATAAACAAGATCAAAAAGTCACGTGCTGTTGGTTTTCGAGTCATAACCAACTCTCTCTCTTACCACCACCATCCCGGCACAACCAACCCATATCACCATGCAAGACGACGGGAACGGCAGCGACGGGCGTGGAGAGTCTCCCGGGGACGTCGGGGGCGGCTCCGGCGGCGCTTCGAAGGGAAAGGGCCGCGCGTCGTCGGCGGAGGTGCGGGAGGAGGTCGCGTGTAGGCGACACGAGCAGCGTGAAGCGCGCCGGGCGGAAATAATCGCCGCGCACGAGGCGGAGGCGGCGGAGCTCCAGGAGCAGGCCGCGAGGGCAGCGCAAATGGTGCAGCGCCTGGCGGACCTCGATGCTGAGGACCCGGAGTTTGACGAGGAGGAGCCTATCGAGTGGGCCCGGACGGAGACCCCGGAACGCGCGGACGATGACGGAGACGAGGAGAACGACGAGCTCAATAGCGATATCGAGAACAACGAGAATGGTGCGTCGCAACATGACCGGAGGTGCCGGAGCTAACTTTTTACAGTTTGCAATGCTTGTCAGAGGGTCCGTGCGCAGTGCCTCGTCCGGAACGGTCGTTCCGCGTGCGAGCGCTGCCGCGCGAAACACATCTTGTGCAGCAATGCCGGAGGTCCTGTGCGCCCGAACGCTCGTCGCGAGGCGCAGGAGGCGCGCGAGTCGGTTTCGGGGCCTGTCGCAGGGCCTTCGCGGGCACGCCGGAGCGTCCGGGAAACCCGGAGCCGCCGGGGCGAGCGCGAGGTGCGGGATAGCACCAGGGCGGAGCGCGAACGGAGGGAGAAGAAGGAGAAGAAGGGGAAGAAGTCGACCGGGGGTGGCCGGAGGTACCGGGAGCTCCGGGAGCGTATGGATACGCTTGTGGCCATCCACCATGAGGAGTGGGAGCAGAGCCGACTCGTCGCGCGAGCGGTCGAGCTCATCCTCCAGTCCTTGGCGGCGCCGGAGGGTCAAGGGGCTAGCCAGCCCTTTGCTCACCGGATGCTGCTGTTGATGGGATTGGCGTCGGGGGCCCCGGAGTTGACCTCGGAGGAATTGGAGGAGGTGGAACGCCTCACGGAGGGGGCGCAGAGGCCTGCGGAGGCCAGGAGGAAACGCGGAGGGAATTCGGAGGTGGAGGATGCGCCGGAGCGCCCGACCAAGCGTCGGAGGATGGCACAACGGGTTGCATCGGAGTCGGAGGAGGAAGAAGAAGCGCCGGAGGTTCCGGAGGCACCGGAGGCCCCGCGGGAGCCCTCGACTGGGTGGCCGGCGGGATTCGAGGTTGCGAGGAACCCGGAGGATGTGGAGATGGAGACGGAGGTGCCGGAGGTTCCGGAGGGGCAGGAAGAGCCCACGACCATTACACTCAAGGTCGTCAAGGTTGAAGAAGCCCCGGTTCCATCTCGTCCCCCAACACCAGCTCCGGAGGAGCCCCGAGTCCCAACACCCGCGCCGGAGACCCCTCGAGCTCCGACACCCGCCCCGGAGGTTCCGGAGCGCGTCAAGAGCGAACCGGCGGAATCAACCGTCCCTACCACCACCACGGTCACCGTGGAGGTGCGGCAAGGGACTCCGGAGGGTGTTCGGAGGTTGGGGAATAATCGGTATGAGATTTTGGATTCCGACGATGAGATGCCGGATGCGGAGGCGACCGGAGGGAAACCGGAGGCGTCCGGAGGGAAGGGAGGAGGGTCCAAAGAGACCTAGGCGAAATAAAAGGAACGTTGTAAATAGATGTGATGTAAAATTTTCAATCAGACGTATTTTCTTGGTTTCAACATCCGAGTGAAGTTAATAATCCGGACCGGGCTTGTTCGGAAAGCGCCGGTGGAAATTGTCGATATGTTCGGCCGCATCTAAGTCGTCCGCGCCAACCCAAGCGTACTGATCGTCCGTGTTCTCGTATCCGAGCCATTCGACGTAGTACCGGAGCTTCGTCCGGAAGCGCCGGTCGATCTTGGAATCAACAATTTGTTTAATTTCGAAGTGTGACTCGCCGTCGATGATTTCCACAGCAGCCGGAGGCGGTTCCTCACGACCGGGGAATGGATTCGGAACATGGGGTTCGAGTTGGGAAATGTGGAAGACCGGATGGACTTGCGACAACGATTTCGGAAGCCGGATGGTGTAGGAAGCGGCACTGGGTTTGCCAATAACTTCGTAAGGGCCAAGATACGTTTCCGAGAATTTCGGAGTCGGCCGGCTGGTGTGGAGATGTTTTGCCAGGATGAAAACTTGATCACCGATCGACAGCGGAGGTCCCCGGGACCGTTTCCGGTCTCCGGTTTCCTTGTAACGCTCCTGGGCAAAAGTAATTTGCTCCCGGAGGAACTGGTGCAGTTCCTGAAGATCAACGACGAAATCTTTGGCGTACATGTTAGCCACGTCACGTTCCGGATGGACCGTGATCGCCGGATTGTAACCCTTGTTGGCGAAGAAAGGGGAGATGCCGGTCGAAGCGTTCGGAGCGTTGTTGAGAGCGAATTCCGCGAGCGGAAGGAGTCGGTCCCAATCGTCCTGTTGGTAAGAGCAGTAGATACGAATATATTGCTCAACCGTTTGATTCATACGCTCGGTTTGACCGTCGGCCTCCGGGTGATAACCGGAGGTGTAGTGGATCTCCATATTGAGCAGTTCGCCCAGCGACCGGAAGAAGGAGGCGATGAATTCGGAGCCCCGGTCGCATGTAACGTGTGCCGGAACGCCGTGTTTGGAAAAGACGTGAATAAGGAAGAGGCGAGCGAGCTCCGGGGAGTTGATGTGGGTATCGCAAGGAATGAGAATGACCTGCTTCGAAGACCGATCAACGATCACAAGAATGCAGTCAAACTCGCCGGAGAGTGGTAATTGCTCGATGAAGTCCATGGAGATGGAATGCCATGGCCGGAGGGGAACCGGAAGAGGCTTCAGCAAACCGTAAGGCCGGTGCCGAGGCTTCTTGTTGCGCTTGCAAAGAATGCACGACCGACAGTAGTCCCGGACGAATGTCCGGACCTCCGGCCAGGTGTACTCTCGGCGGACGAGGGCTAAAGTGCGATTCTGTCCAAAATGGCCAGCCAGCTCGTGATCATGCAAAATCTGCAGAACACGTACGCGGAGCTGATCCGGAGCGTCTCCGGAGACCAGTGGAACATAAATGCGATCGTCGTACCGGAGGAGCCCGGAGGGTTCTACGGTCCAGCGCGGGGATGTGCCGGAGGTCGCGGAGGCAAGTCCGGCGACAGCGGCGGGATCATCATTGTAGTGGGCACGAATGTCGGAGTAAAGCTTCTCAACATCCATAACGATGGAGGAACGGAGGGTAATTTCCTCGAGGAAAGTGGCCCGGAGGGACGCGGTGAGTTGATCTTGAGTAAAAATGGGGCGAAAATTTTGAGGATTCAATTGGCTGAAAGTCCTATCCCCCTCTTTAGGGTAGACGTCCCATCGTCTAGTCAAAGCGTCAGGTTTAGCTCCGAGCTTACCCGGCCGGAACCGGATAACCATATTAAAATGGCACAGGTATTCGGACCACCGGACTTGGCGACGGGTGAGGACCTTGGTCGTCGCGAAGTATTCCAGATTCTTGTGGTCGGTTACGACATCGACCGGGAACGCCGGACCTTCGAGATAGTGCCGCCAGTGCTTGAAGGCATCGAAGATAGCGAGGAGTTCTTTGTCGTGTGTGTCGTAGTTGAGTTCGGCCGGACCGAGTGTCCGGGACCGGAACGCAATGGGGTGGATCTCGCCGTCGTCTCCGATAATCGAGAGGATGGCGGCGATTGCGTAGTCGGAGGCGTCCGTCTCGACGGTAAGTTGTCACCTTATAAGAGCAGGATAATTAATTATCTTTGGGATAGATCCCAGGAGTGTAATGCATTATCTTCCGTGTACCCTTATATGGAAATAAATCACATGACCATTACTGCTCTTGCAAAATAAAGGCCGCAGGTTAGGTATGGTTAGAGGTTAGGACTCCAGGTATATTGGGGATTTGATAGATGGCAGGATTTGTCAGCATTTGTTGGTTAGGTTGGTTAGGTTGGTTAAGTTAGGTTAAGTTAGGTTAGGGGTTAGAAACATAACCCAAAACACATAATAAGCTTAAACAAACAATTTCGAAGACCTAGGGCAGCTTGCCTGCCCTAGGTCTGGGTATTAGCAGGTCTGGGTAGGTTTAAGGCTTGCCGTAACCTAGCCAGAGCCACAAATGATTTTGGCATAGCTGTATGGTCTAGTGGTAATATGCTGCTCTTTGTTTGAGTGATGTATTCCAGAGGGTCTCTGGTTCAATCCTCCCTTTTGCCACTTTTAAATACCTTTTAATTTGGCTGGTACGACCGATCCCAAAGATAATGCATTACACTCCTGGGATCTATCCCAAAGATAATTAATTATCCTAACTGTATGAGCTGAAGTTGTCGGTCCGGAATCCAATGCGAAAGCACCGGAGCCTCCGTAAACGCGTGCTTGAGGGTGTCGAATGCGAGTTGGCAAACCGGAGACCAATCCCATCGGACGTTGGAACGCGTGAGGCGAGTAAGGGGAACTGTAATCGCCGAGTAGTTCCATATAAAACGTCGATAGAAATTACAAAAACCTAAGAAGGACTGGATGTCCTTCACCTTCCGGGGCGCCGGCCAATCGACGATGGCGGCGACCTTGTCCGGAGACATCCGGAAGCCGTCCGGCGACAGGATGTAACCGAGATATTCGCAGGTGGTGACGCTGAACTCGCATTTGGGGAGTTTGCAGTATAGGCCGGCCTTCCGAAGGCGCCGGAGAACCTCCCGGACGTGTTCGGAGTGTTGGGACGGATCGTCGGAATAGATCAATATATCATCCAAGTAAATGATGACGTACACGTCCAACAGATCGGCGAACAAGCTATTCAGGAAGCGCTGAAAAGCAGCCGGAGCGTTGGTAAGGCCTTCCGGGACAACCCGGAACTCGAAAGAACCATAGCGAGAACGAAAAGCCGTTTTCAGCTCGTCACCCGGAGCGATCCGGAGAAGGTGATAGGCGTGCCGGAGATCAAGTTTTGTGTATATGCGAGCCTTCCCGGGAGCGTCGAGGAGATCGGCGATGAGAGGAAGCGGATAGCGATCCTTCTTCGTGATCCGATTAAGTCCCCGGTAGTCAACGCACAACCGGAGGCTACCGTCCTTCTTCTTAACGAAGAGAATGGGCGCTCCATGACTCGAACGGGTCGGGTATATAAATCCCGACTTTAAGTTCTTATCAATGAAGTCCCGGAGGGCAGCGAGCTCGGTAGGCGAAAGGGAGTAGACGTGACCAACCGGAGGCTCCTCGCCGTCCATGAGCTCGATTTTGAGATCGAATTCTCTATGAGGAGGAAGATTGTAGGCTTCCTGCTCAGAGAAGACGTCAGCGAACTCTTCGTACTCCGGAGGTAGACCGGAAAGGTCCGGAGGCGAAGCGGAAGCAAACCGGGCACGGGCTTCTTCCGATGGAGTGGCGCGCAGCGTATATTGACAACAATTCTTGTCTCGGATGATGGAGCGGTAAGCCGCAGCAGACACGAGAGACACAAGCGGACGGGTAGTGACCGGAGGAGGCCCGGAGGCCTCAGGGAATTCCCCGAAAGGGGAAGGGAGCTCCGTAGAAGGAGCAGGAGTCTCCACGGAGGGAGACGGAGATGGCGGAATCGTCGGAGTCGGTATAGGCGCCGTGACCGGAACATCAAGAACCGGAGGCGTCTCGTCCGTTGCCGGAACAACCGAAGCAGATCCCGGAGGAGGTTCCGGGTTTGTCGACAGTGATTCCTCCGGAGGACAGGGCCGGAAAGCGATAGTGGCTTCAGTCCAGTTAATCAACGGATTAATGCGGGTGAGCCAATTATATCCCAAGACCATGTCGCACGGAGAATCGAGACGGGTGACGAAGAAGTCCATGTATTGGACTTCGCCAGAAGGAAACCGGAGGAGTAGCCGGAGCATCCGGTTTATGATGTTAGAGGAGCCGTCGAGATACCGGAGTCGGACCGGTGCAACCGTATACGTAGAAAAGCCATTAGATTCGCAGATTTTCAAAGATATAAAACAATGAGACGATCCGGAGTCAACAAGCGCACGCACACGGGAGTTGAATCCCGCGACTACTCGAGATAGGAGAGATGGAGAAATGGTTGAACATAATTCCGGCTCGGAGATGTCCGGCCGGAGCGGGGATATATCGAGAAAGACGTAAAGGGCATTAAGTAAGAGGGCGGAAGCGTTGAGACGAACCTCGGTAAGCACCCGGGAGTCAACGCAACTCGGACCAGGTGCGGAGGGTTCCGAGTTGCTGATCAATTTTTTGACTCGCCAACCGGAGGTGCCGGAGGCGCCGGGGCATTACCGGAGGTCGAAGCCTGCGCGGCCTTGGCGTCGGCACGCGCGGGACGCTTCGGGCAGTTGTCGGCGGTGTGACCCTTGCCTCCGCAGTACATGCAGAGATTGTTCTTCCGGCGGCGTTCCCGTTCGTCCTGCTTGATCTTCCCAGAGGCGTCAAGCTTGTCGGCGTAGGGGCGAGAGGCAGGAGCCGGATCGGACGACTTGCCCTTTCCCTTGCCCTTGTCTTTGCCGCCAGTGCGTCCGGCATTGTTGCCGGCGTTGCCGGGATTACCGGAATCAGGGTTGGACGATTTGGGATTCTTGCCAGGGCCTTTGTTGCCGGATTTGGGGTTGCCGGATTGGCCACCGCCGCCGGGACCGGAAGGTTTCTCCCGGTCGCGATCGCGTTGCTTCTCTGCCTCGCGTTTCCAGTACCGGCCATCGATGAGACGAGCGACCATCTTCACTCCGTCGAGGGTATTGACATAGTTGTGATGGACCATGTCGTCCTTGATCCGGCGGGGAAGTCCCTCGTAGAATTGATACCGGAGGGCGTTATCGCTCCACCGGGTCAATACGGAGAGGAAGTCGAACTCGATGATGTAAGTGGTGATCCGGTCGCCGGTTTTCATTCGGCAATCGCGGATCTTGTCCTCGGCATCCCCAACCGGATCATGCGGCCCGAAGTTAAGCGTAAGTTCCTGGACGAAGGCGGCAAAGTCGCCGTCCCAAGCCGGGATGATAGTCGGGTCGTACAAGTTGGGGGAAAACCACTGCTGAGCGCTACCCCGGAGGTACGAGATGATGTACAGGATGCGATCATCATCGTCCGGGTAGTCTTGGGGGCGCTCCGCGAAGTGCAGATAGCACTGGGTGAGGAAGGACTGAAGTTTTGCCGGGTCCGATCCATCGAAAGTATCCGGATTACGGAGATTGGATCGGGTGGAACGAGCAGGAGGAGCCGGAGGACGCGCCGCGAAAATATTGAGTGTATCGCGGAAGGTCCGAAGGGTGTCCACAAAAAGTTCCTCTTGGGGGTCCGGAGTAGCGGGACGGCGCTGACCACGTCGTGGGCCGCCCGGTCCACCACCTCCGGGACCACCGGGACCGCCGGGACCGCCGGGACCGCCACCACCGGGGCCTCCGGGGCCAGGTTGACCACCGGGAGCACCTCCCTGTGGACGGTCTCTGGGACGGTCGTCCGCGGGACGGTCAGGAGCTGGGGACTGACGGGCCGGTTGATCGCCACCACCACCATCACCACCTCCGCCACCTCCACCGCCGCCAGCGCCTCCGGCTCCTTCTTCCCCTTGACGAGAGGGAATGGATTCGGGGCAAGCGGGAGAATCATCGCGAGATAAATGAAGGCTTCCGGCACGTTCACGGCCGGTTTGTCCGGAATTCTCCGGAGCCTCTTCGATGTCCTCAGGAATCTCGACAATACGAGGATCCTCGATGGGGGATTCACTGCGAGAACGTGCTGCAGTGCGGCGTGGATGAGGGGAGACAGGATACCTCACCGGGTTTTCGGGGGTCCGGGGATTGAGAACCAACCCCGGAACGTTCGCCGGAAAGGGTAAAGGTGGAGCGGCTGAAGCCCGAGAGTGTTGCGGAGCAAAGCGAAGTGTAGGGGAAATTGGGGGTGCTGAAAAAGTCGACGGTCCAAGAACCTGGACCGGAGGAGACAGCTGAACGATCTGACTGAACATGCGGGATTGTCGACGAGGTTCCCGTCCAGCCCGGCCAGGATCGACACGTTCAACTTGTTCCGTGTTGGGTAGGTTGGGATTAGGAATGCGAGACATTGCCAGTCAGAGTAGTGAGATTGATAATACTGTTATATACCGAGCCGGAGATGAAGGACCGGAAGTGCCGGAGGTGCCGGAGGTCCGGCAAGGGCCGGAGGTACCGGAGGTCCGACGGAGGGTCCGGGCTGTATACGAGTGATCGCAACACCACAGGGGGTAAAGGGTGAGCGACTACCTTGACCGGCAGGTAGTCCGGTATAGAGGACGACGACCGGAGGTACCGGAGGAGGACGAGGAGTGCAAGGGCGACTCAGTGCAAGGAGTTAGAGCCAAGCAACGTTAATTATCAATCTGAAGTACAAGACGTATTAAAGTGATATATATACTAAGTAGCTAATTGTATTCCATAATAGGAAGGAGGGTGGTTCTAAACAATAGAGCGTGTTGGAGGAAGTGATGACAAGTCCTAAGACAATAAGGAAGAAGATGAGAAGACGGATAAACGGGAAACGCTCAGTAATCCTTCATTGCGTAAAAACCCGATGATACACGGACGTCCGGAGGCTCCGGTCAATGACCGGAGCTCCGGCGGTACCGGAGGTACCGGAAGTACCGGAGGGGGGCGGATGATGGCCAGGAGTTGGCCGGACGTCAGAGGGAGGCTGCACGGATATAACAAACAGTGTGTGTGTTGTGTGATTGTAGTGTTGTGATTGGGTTGATAGTTTAGGTTGCATTAGTGACCTTTTCGATCGGCTTAGTTGTTTCAGTTTCACCGCGCTGGTCAATAGCATCGTTTCACTGGATATCAGAGTTCCCACTGAATTTAACCTTCTACCCCTCTGGGACTACACTGGTGCTATTAATGATGAAGATCTTGATTTGTCGCAGACGCCTGTAGTTTTCTCTGTTGAGATTTTGATGCTCAGATCTCTCGGGAAAATAGGAAATAATGCAGACATTCAGGCTCACTGTGCTGACACATTACTCAAGGGATCCTCTGCTATAAGAGCCTGTTTGGATCATCCTGAAAACTTTGCTTTTCAAAAGATCAAAGATTTTGGCCCCACAGCATTCGGTTATGGTTTGTGGTGTCAAATCATCACTGATATCCGGAAATACTCCGACCCACATGATGCAGTCTGTATGCCGATGATGAAGTCCCCATTCCTAACAACCTTTCTCGAGTTTTGAAAGTGACCTAAATGATGGCGCACTTTGAGTGGAATCAATATAAGGGTCTGTAGATATATGTAGAGTAATTTATACTGCAAAATGATAGCTGACACTCGAGTCTTGCATTTGCATCAAACAGCAGGAGGGTGGGAGGGGTTGGCGGGCGGTGGGCAACAACACTGCAATGATGAGGAAGGTCCATATCAAATGATAGGCCGAATCACCCTAGCAACAAGCGAGACATCAGCTCACTGGGCCCAACCCACTAGCCAACCAATGTACCTTCTTCCTCAGAAGTGACCCCTACCCCAAACCTCGATCCATCCACAGAGTCATCTATCACCTTCACCACCCATTCTGCTTCACAGGAACAAGCCCTTGAGCATCCCCTTCCAAAACTCTCCCATGACGAACACATACCAAGGATGTTACCTGCATGTGTTATATACCGAGCCGGGGACTAAGGACCGGAAGTGCCGGAGGTGCCAGAGGTCCGGCAATGGGCCGGAGGTACCGGAGGTCCGACGGAGGGTCCGGGCTGTATACGAGTGATCGCAACACCACAGGGGGTAAAGGGTGAGCGACTACCTTGACCGGCAGGTAGTCCGGTATAGAGGACGACGACCGGAGGTACCGGAGGAGGACGAGGAGTGCAAGAGCGACTCAGTGCAAGGAGTTAGAGCCAAGCAACGTTAATTATCAATCTGAAGTACAAGACGTATTAAAGTGATATATATACTAAGTAGCTAATTGTATTCCATAATAGGAAGGAGGGTGGTTCTAAACAATAGAGCGTGTTGGAGGAAGTGATGACAAGTCCTAAGACAATAAGGAAGAAGATGAGAAGACGGATAAACGGGAAACGCTCAGTAATCCTTCATTGCATAAAAACCCGATGATACACGGACGTCCGGAGGCTCCGGTCAATGACCGGAGCTCCGGCGGTACCGGAGGGGGGCGGATGATGGCCAGGAGTTGGCCGGACGTCAGAGGGAGGCTGCACGGATATAACCCGATTGAAGAAGCGTTTTCCAAAATCAAAGCTTGGATTCGGCGCAACAACGACTTGTTCGTGTATGGACCAGATGATCCCCCGCACTCGCTGATATATGATATGCAACTCGCCATGGACATCATTACAGAGTCTGATGCTATTGGGTACTTTATACATGCAGGTTATTTCTAGTGTACCCGAAGCGACAATCATTCAATACTATACATCGTGACTGCAATCATTCGTGTGCTCGCGACCACACCTCAATAGCGACCTGCAACTCAGCAATCTCACCTTTCAGGAACCCCATCTCTTTCAAATCACTCAGCTCAACGTGCTTGAAGGTGCTCGTGCGTCTGAATTTGTCGGCAACGTCTTCATCAAGATGGTATGTTGTGCAAAACTCGTCAATCGAAAGGTCCGGACCGGGAATGCGAAGCGAAGAAATAAGGGCATTAGGGTGAAGAGCATTGGGAGCGTGTGCGACAGCAGGGGGGGGTGGAAGTGGTGTGGGTGGATGCAGGAGGTTGACGATCTCGGGGGGAAAGTTAAAATTGACGTGGGTACCCGCCGGCGTGTTCTTGGTTTCCTGGAGCTCCTTGCGGCGCATGAGGAGCTTGGATTTTGCTGCACGGGCTCCCGCTGCTACTCTGTCGAACAGGTGGTTGTTGGGAGGTGTTTCGAGATCGGCAAACTCTTTCCCTTTGAGCTGGCGAATATTTTTGTGAGCTGACATCAGCGAGAATTACACGGAGCATACCATAGCGGCGCCCCAGCTTTCGAAATGTGCGTGACTGAGCTGAAAGTGCTCGGGGTTGACCGCGTTGAAAAAACAATGGGAACCTCCGCATGCTGCGCCGGGCGTCGGGCAAATCCACTTTTGTCTAAGCTCACCAATTTTCTCGTTCAGGGCAACATTTGCGGGGAGTATATCACGAGGTTTCGGAACCTACAGGACCATGAGGGAAACGTTCAATTGTAATAAAATAACAGACCTTTGTCTTCTTCCCACCCTTCACTTTCGACCTTTCCGCTTCATCGTCGTTCTCTTTGTCAGCGGCGAAGCATTCCTATCAGGCTGAGTGAACTGTTTTGCAAGCCAACGAACAAGCGGCCTCACCTCTTTTGGCTCTACAAGTATTTTTGCGCAAGGGTCTGCTTTGATTTTGAGTGCTTTGGATACGAGGTAATTGTATTTCAATTGATCAAGAATAATGGGAGAGGAGACGTGGCGAGCGATGGTGAATGTTATCGTATAATCGGCGAGGTCGACAAAGGGAGGGTCGATAGCTTCACGAATCTTGTTGGTGATTCAAGACTTCAGACTGGACCAAGGTTTGTTGCTAGCCAACAGGATTATCTCTGTAATGGGCAGACCGCGCGACGATTTAGCTTTCTTCATTTGCTCTGGAGTGAAAATCGTGACTCTGTATTCGATCTGGGGCAGATCAACAGGCTCGACTGGAAATGAAGCAAATTAGCGTTGATTCTGGAGCCAAATTGCTGCATACGCACCGCTTGGCGATCGACGCTTCCGCTTCTTCCCCACAACTTCCTCCTCTTCCTCCTCTTCGTCTTCCTCTGCCCCTTCATCCTCCTGTACCTCTTCGTCATCCTCTTCAAACTCCTCATCGTCGTCCTCCTCGCTACTCTTGCCCCCATCCTCCTCATCACCCCCAGTCTCCTGTTGGTCATCGTCGTCGACAAGAGTGACGTCCTCATCGAGCATTTCCTGATCAGAGTCAACGTCGTCTCGAGCAGCGATGGCCGAAATTTTCGCAGCAATTTGGTGAGCAGAAGATCGTACAGAGGGCATTGCAAACGTAGCTAGGCCGCCTCGTGTCCTGGGCTAAGTATCTCCATGATGCACCTAGTTACAACGAAAACGAGCTTGAAACGGTCGAGAAGAATGCGACAGAGCCGCTGATTACGTGTCTCAGAGATGGTAAACTGCCCGGAGTGGCGGATGTGGTTAGAAAGTGGGAAGTCATGCGGTTCGGACACGCTCACATTGAGGCAAATTGGACCAGAGACGGGCAAGAAAGAACGGCTTCAAGATGAGAGCTAACGGGACGCGAGCCGAGTAAAGCGAAATCTGAAAATCGGAGTTAGCCATCGGAACCTATACCAGTCGAAAGCGCCGTTAAAAAGAATGCGAACGCACCTAAACACAAGAGAATCCGTCAAGGATTGAGCCCGCAATGGACGCGATAGGGAGGAGAGTTACGAATGCTTGTTCTTGTTTACAAATGATCGGAAGTGCCATTACTTTTGCAAACAGCTGTAAACACAGCAATGGCAGACATAAGCCGGCTAAACCAACGACTCAAAGTCCTTATCTGAGCTGATCTGGCCTGAACTGGCCTTATTGGACTTGATCTACTGTCACACTCCTTATCCTGCACTGTAGATAGCTTAGGATACTTATCATTGATAAGGACACTACTATATTAGTTTAGGACACTCCCATGCTTATCAGGTCATTCTCATGTCACCCACTAGTATATATGCAGCCCTGTATTCATTGTAGTCTCCAGTCTTGAGCTGGTCATATCTCCACTAGCAATATAAGCAATCCCTTTCTTCTTGAGCACAACCTTGGTCCACTTTGCATTGCTGCATAGTATTGGCCAGTGTGTCTGACACATGGAAGAAACACTGGCAGGCTACAAAAAGAATGCAGTATGGCAGCAACAACATGCTCGCCCACCTCTCCTCTTGAAGGAGGTATCCAAGAAATGATGGTCCATTCCACCTCTGCTGCTCTGGCGGCCTCTTGCATCACTAATTTTAAGCACTCTAGCCATTTTGATCACTGATAAAGCTGAGTTTGGAGTGGGGTTCACCAATGCTGGGATATCAAGAGATAGAAGCAGGGAAGATTGCACTTGGATCGGATACCTCTCTTTAATGTCATCAATGAGAAGCCCAGGCATACCACACGGTGTGAGGGCTGTATGTGCTCTGCACATGCCCTCTCGTCCCAAAGGTGCTACAAATGATGCATCAACACCCTTCCCAATTTGGTATTTCAAGTTACCTTGTCAAGAAAGACCATATTTTCCTGGAATATTTCCGCCATAACCCTTACACTGGACAAGCAACCAACACAGACCATGGATTAAACAACAACACATCCTACTACCCTCCAAAAACTATTTAAAACATGACCAGGCCCTTGAAGGAGCCATTGAACTTCCGAATATTCCGGAATAAACGCCCCAACCATGACCAAGTTCCATATTTTCCTGGAATAATTCTGCCATAACCTTTACACAAACCAACCATGAATATGGCCAACCAAAACTAAATCACGAGGACATTTCACTGTGCTGCAAAATCACTAAAATTAACCAGGAGCTTGAAGGAACCACCAAAACTCTCAAATATTCCCAGAATAAATGCTCACCTATGATCACATTCCAAATATTCCCGGAAAATTCCCTCATTTAGGGCAACAGACCAGGCACAGCTCATGTCGGAATGAGTATCGCATTCCGAAAAACATGTAAACTCTCATATGAACACGCCTACACCGCAATTTACAGAAAAACAGTGACATGCAACCATGTGAATGTACAGATTCATACTTGGGGATCATCATCAGGGCCCACAATGACTCCAGAATCGACCAGTACTGATAATTGACTCCACCAGACTCAAGGATCTCCATGTGACCATCTTGAAATGGGTTCATGAAACTTATTTTCCCAGAAAACTTGACTCATTTTGCCATAAAAACCCCTGTAAAGGATGGGAACCAATGGCAAGGGAGAATCAGCCAGGTCTTGCAAGTCATAGACGACTGGAGGGCTCGAAATTGTATAAAGGAGTAGGCAGTAGTCGAGTTTAGGTAGCGAACCTGCAGGGGTCAGATTCTCTCCCACTTGTAACAAAGTGTTCTGCGCCCCTTCGATTGGAGTTCCCTCACATACACACACACTCTCTTGCCTTTCAGAGGCATCATATCTCTTGTTCTACAAGCCTTTCCAATGAGATTCACACACACACCACTTCCGACACTTGAGCTCAGCACACCTTCCTGCGCAAACTTACCCTTCTGTAGCAGTGGGAACTGACTTGAGGAAAATTGGCAAACTGACCATGCTACCAAGGTGTACCCTGACGAACTACACCCCAGGACCACCACCCAAATTCTGTTGATGTCGCAGTCAGCTTCGAAACCATCCCCTTGGAAGGATTCTCTCGATAAACGACACATACTTGAGGCCATAGGAGGGCAAGGTGCTGCGTAAACTCGAAGAAGAAGGCTACACACCATTTATACGTGGAAAACATTCCAGGATACACAATTTATTTATTTTTGGAAAATCCAACCAAAAAAACAGTTATTTTTCATTCTATTGACCCATTTTTGCTAACCCTCCACAAAATACGGCACCTCTTCCATTCCATCTACACCCCATGTTATAAAGTGGACTCAGCTCCATAACAAACCCCCTTTGGCCAAATGAGGCTACCTTTGACCACCACCAGCTCACTGCTGTAGCACCGCAGTCCTTATCACAGCGGACTCCATGCATTGGCTCCATATCTGTGGAGAGTATGATAGTGGTGCATGGCTAGATCTGATTCAGAAGACTTTGTTATTTACAGCCCTTTGCGGAACATAGGGCGCAGCCAAATTTTTTCCCATTTTGGGACATGTTTGATCTTTTCGACCTTTTCCCTTACTGTGTCCTCAATTCTGAATGTATCATTCTGAAAACTATATGAGCAAAACCGCAACAAGATTCTGGAGGTCCTCTCGTGCTTCAATTTTTTTTATTCGGCTTATATAAAATGTACTCTAATATAATCATGTTTATATAGAAATCTCCTCCCACAGGGGGAGTTGGCAATACATTATTTTGGGGTCTCATTAGGGCATATCTACAAGTATTTCTGAGGTCACCTCGTCGCCGGATTTTATCTGTGGGTCCGATACCACGTGAACGATGTAATTGAATCCAACAAAAACACCCACTTCTCAGACACAATGCTCTGGCATATTCTGGTCCCAGGTTAGCGTGATACCACAATATGCAGTCAATAATGCCCTACACTCCAGGCCCCCTACGTATGATTAATCCCTAGAGTTTAGGGTCCCCCGAAATCCGCCGGATTTTCGGCAAAGTCCTGGGCTCCTCAGCAATAATATTATTTCTACAATATTCTCTGACCCATGTGTTAGAGGGGAGCCAACCAGATTTTCAGAGGTATAATATTATTCCCACCACATCACTGGGTTCAGCCAATGTAGGACCAGATGGGTAATAATATTATGCAACTTGCATACATGGGTTCGGCCTATGCAGGGTTTGATAGACCATAATATTTAGCCGCCTGCAGGCCAGGGTTTGGCCAATCCAGTTACTGACCCACTTTAATATTTAATCACCTGCATACTGGGGTTTAGCTGATGCAGTTCCCAGCAGACTTTAATATTTCGAGCCCTACAAGCCGAGCTTCAGCTGATGCACCTCTGTAAGATTATAATATTTTGCACCCTGCATGTGAAGATTCAGCCAATGTGCCATTTGAGAGCCTGTATTATTCTGTACTGAGGAAGCCTAGGTTCAGCCAATGTACCTTTTGAGAGACTATAATATTCTGCGCCCCACATCCCAGGGCTTGGCTGTTGCAATTTGTTACATACTGTAATATTTAAGTCCTGCATGCTTAGGTTTGGCCAATGCACTGTCTGAGAGATAATAATATTTTGAATCCACATGGCAGGGTTTGGCCCATGCAGATACTGACAGACTGTGATATTTTGCCACCTGCATCCTGGGGTTTGGCCTATGCAGGAATTGATTGATTATAATATTCTGCAACTTACGAGTTTGGGTTCAGCTCATGTGTCTGAGACACCATAATATTTTGAATGCTGCATAGCTAGGTTTGGCCGATGTGAGCATAGAATATTTTGCCACCTGCAATCTTAGGTTTGGCTTATCCACAAATTGGTGGTAGGTTATAATATTTTGAGTCCTGCATACCCAGCTTCTGCTGATGCAGGACGATAATACTTTGCTGCCTGCCTAGCTAGTAGCAGCTATTTTAACTGCTCTGCGCGAGCAGTTTCCTAATTGGGACTAGTCTTTCCTTTGAGTTTCAGGACCTCGGAACCTCCGGGTATGTAAATTTGAGCCATTGGGAGCTCAAATATCTTCTTTTGTACTTATCTCTCATGATTTCATGCTGATTTTCATTCCAGAACCTGGGAACAGCTTTCATGCTAAAGAACTCAGATTTGAGACACTGGCATGTTCTCTTTAATGTATGTTGACTACTTAATGTATATCTTGACAATGCCCAAGTCAGGAAGCTCTGGCATATTTGCTACACTAGCAACAAAATCATACATTATATTCATTTTCACTTCGGCAAGGGCCTACTGGAGGTATACTTATGGAGATGGAATTTCCTTCAGTGCTGAAAAATACTAATCACACCGGATAGAGGAATATATTGACCTAGGTCAATAGGTTAGCGGAAAGTAGATAATTCAGGACATAACACAAACTGTGCAAAGACTTAATAAATTTATTTGGTCTGAAATGGACCCAGAAGTAGGTACATTCAGGGGCCGTTTCAAAAGCGGTTTATTTATTCACTGTCCCCCACATCTGAAAGGACTGCTGAAAGATGAACTTTCAGGAGCCATTTCCAGTGAAAAGAAAGATGTTCTTTTCAGTTCGGCTGAAAGGGGTGTCGAAAGGATTTCTTTCGGCGGCGCTTTCAGCCGTACTGAAACAAAGACTTTCCTAAATTTAGGAAAGTGCCGCCGAAAGTCCAACTTTCAGCCCCGCAGGTGCACCCGCTGGCGGGGGGTCGTCGACCTTCGAGACGCAGCGGCAAAAATTTGGAATTTAATTACAAGGCGCGTCAAACGACGCGCCGACGCGTACAAATTACATACGGCTGTAGAGAGTATACACAGAGGCAGATATATGTAGAGTAAGTATTACACAGTACTTCAAGACTGAAGGATGAGTTGATAGATGTCCTTCGTGGCGAACGACGGGCTGAAGAAGGTCCTGCGAATCTGTTCACCCATCGCCCTCAACACGCTCTTCATCGTCGCGTGTCCTTGAGCAAGGCCGCCGATCGAGGGGAAGGTGAGGAATTCGCGGTGCGCGACCTTGCAGGTGCACTTGTAGACGTCGCGTACGCCGCCGCGCTCGAAGAGTCGTAAGTGGAACAATCGTTCTGGGAGGAAAAGTCAGTCAAGCCCACGGAGAGATGGAAGGACACGCACCACAATAGTACCGCCGTTTCACGGTGTAACGGCAGATCCAAATCAGTGTGCGGCGCCCCTCGCACTTGCCGTATTCCCTTTGACGGCGGGCCATGCGCTTGGTGTGGCCGCCCTTGAAGGCGACCTTTTCGAGCAGGGCGGCGCCGGTGATGCGGTGCCTGCGGAAATCGCAGATGTCGGAATTGAGGACGCTGGCGACGAGGTAGATGTCCCCCTTGCCCTCGCGCGCGTACGGCTGGGTTTGGCGGTGGGCGACGAACGAGGCGATTCGGGCGCTGTACAGCGAGCGCTGGTGGCTGCAAACCGGCTAAGGCGACATTAGCGGACGGGACGGCGGGGCGTACGCGAGGGCGGCTGCGGACACGTTCATCCCGACGTTCTAGGAGGAGACGACGCTAGAACGAAGGGGGAAAAGGGAGAACGGCGGTGGATACGGTGGACGTCGCTGGAGGTGGGAAAACGACGTTGGGGGTGGACAAGCCCCCCCAAGTCGCGAGAACAGTCAAAAGGTCGAGGAGGGTGCGCCAAGTAGGTGGATGAGAGCCCAGAGAGTGGGACAGAGCCCAGAAAAGGGATGGAGAGGCCAGGGAGGTGACAGCAAAGCACTGGAAGGAAGATCGACAGCGCGAGAGAATCACAAGTAGGGTAGACAGTAAAGAGAATGAGATTGAGGCTGAGGATGGAACAAACCAAAGGAGACGCTCGTGGTCGCAGGGAGCGTGCTCGTTGGTGTGGGGTTCAGCGCTGCCGCCCGCGGGTGGGAGCGACAATTCCGAAGGCGTCGGAGCGGCGGGGGCGATAAGCGCCGTGCGCGCGGCTGCCGCCTCGTCTGCATCCATCGTCTCGGGCCCGACGACGTTCGAGTCGCCACCGCCACCGCCATGGCAGGACTTGGCGGCGAAGGCGCGGGAGGATGCGATCGCGGCGCAGAGGTGGCGGCGCGCGCGGACGCCGAGCGCGCTGAGCGGGACCCGTACCCACGCTTAAGGACGGTCGGCTCCCGCAGGCGACACTCCCACGATTCTTGGAGATCGGGAGAGCGAATACGGCGAGGAATCTCGAGACGTGCAGGCTGTTGCTGGGGAGGGGCGTCGTGAAGGGCGGGGGTGCGTCATTCTTTGCATTCCTTCCTCTCATTCTACATGTCTTCACTCCCTTCCGCTCCTCCCGCTCCCGCCCTTCTCTTCTCAATGTCCGTGCTACTCATACTAACACGCATCTGCCTCCGCAGCCACGGCTTCCCGGAAGATGCGCTTTGGGATGGGTGCGTCATTTTTTTCCCGAATCTTTTTCTTCCTCGGCATGTGCGAGCGGATTCAGGAGTGGGAAGACTCGGCACTATTCTTTCCCGAGAACATGGAGGGCACCGCAGATATGTCTGTGCGCCATGTATGTCTTGCGCACGGCTTTGGTCTGCTTCGACATCTTCGATTCGTGCATGTCTCCCCGGCCTCCCAGTACTTACGGATCCCCCTGGATGCGCTCGTGGACTTCCTCCCCGCCCTCCACCTTCATCCTCCGCCGCCACATGCGCCTCCTCGACGGTCTCGTCCCAGGTCGGATCCTAGGTATATTATATTTCGTGTTATATTCTCGTTTGCGCTACATCTACACCCATTATCGACCCGTCTCTTTCCCTGTCTTCTTTGTATTCACACAAATGACGCTGACCGCGCGCAAGTCCAACGCGCTGCTCCGTATCAACAACGCAGCGGGCGGGCGCGACGCGGACGCGCAGTCTGAGCATCCACACGCGACAGAGTAGCATGGCGCGGAGCGTGCTGGATCCCGACGCCGCAGGGGGCACAGAGCGTGTTGGGCGCGGGGACAAGGGAGCGGGTGCAGGAGGTCGGCGAAGAAGCGGGGAGCAAGGAGCAGAGGAGGGGGACGCGGGAACGTAGACGGTGGTGAAGACGACGCAGGGGAGGAGGGGGAGTACCCGTAAGGGCCGCTAAGCCTCCATTGACGCCCCGGCACCGTGGGGTTTAAGATAAAATGCCGAAATTTAGACAAGCTGAAAATCCGAGCGTCAGCTCTGTCCGTAGCGGACGAGAGCCGGCGGCGACTTACCAAAAGCTTAGGATATATGTTATACGCTGCTTCCGAGAGCCTTGAGCCACCATGGTCTGATGGAGCTGGGAGGGAAGGCGCCAAGGTCAGAGTCGTAAAGAAAACTCACATCGGGCAGCTCTCGCGGCTCAGGACGGACGCGGGGAGCACGTTGATCATTACGGAGTCTCCATCGACAGCCTTACAGCGTGGACTTTTGAGATAAAAGGTCGAAAATTATCACAAGGCCGAGAATCTGAAAATCCAGGTATCAGCTCGGTCCGTAGCGGGAGGGAGCTCGCGGCGACTCACTAAAAGCTTGAGGTAGATGTCATACGCTGTGTCCGAGAGCCTTATGTGATCAGGGTTGGTAGAGCTGGATGGGAAGATGCGTCAAAATGTGCCGAGAACGGGTCATAGAAAAACGCACATCGAGCAGACCCTCGTGGCACAGAAAGGACGTGCAAAGCAACGGAATCAATTCCCGGGCTCGAGAAGCGGCTGAGACCCGCGCTGAGCGATATACGCTCGGGGAGGGTCAAAGTCAAATAGCCACAAGTTTGAGGGAAAGGTTGGTTGCGTCGCCGAGCGCACGACTATCCGGAGGCCTGGGAGAGCGACGGGGCAGATTTTAGGACTTGAGGATCGATTGAAACTCTCGCCGAGCGATCGACACTCGGGGAGGGTCAAATGTGTGAGGGTCCCAAGTTCTACGCAAAGATGGGAACGTCGACGAGTGCACAGCAAGCAAGCCAGAGGCCGGGGAGAGTAACGGGACAGATTTTGGAACTCGAGAAGCGATTGGAACCCCCGCCGAGCGATCGACACTCGGGGAGGGTCAAATGTGTGAGGGGAGGGTCCCGGGTTTTGCGCAAAGATGGGAATGTCAACGAAGGACAGCAAGCCAGGAGTTGTGGGAAAGTAACGGGATTGGCCTCGAAAGTTCATGAGCGGATTGAAACTCATGCTGAGCCACTTGCGCGCGACGAGGGTCACCACGTCGCACGCGGGTCAAAGTTGTGGCTCGGAAGCGATCCCGAGAGCGCAGGTCGACGCTGGACACTGTCTCCGCCGTCGAGTGTGTGGCCTTGGCGAGCTACCCCGGTAACGAGCGATCTACACTCGTTAACCGTGGTCGTCGACGACAAGCCTGCTGTCACAACTCTGTGTCACAACCCTGTGACCCTATACAATTTTTGGGACAAATCATCCCTCACAGGCTTCTTATACAGTACGGGCACATCGTTCAATAGAACAAAATCGTGTTATCTGGTATCCAAAGTACAGTATCGTGTATGTAAATATAAAAAAATTCCGCCGCGCGCGCACTCCGAATTGCCCTTCAACTCAACCCTGCAAAAAAGGTCAATGCTAGTTTGGAAAGTAAGGCGACGGGAATACCCTTGAGAGATTCAGAATCACTGCTCGCTCATCTGAAAATTCAAAGCGTGCACAGTGGCTGATGATATATTCAGGTTCAACGCTGTCAACATCGGCCGACATTTTTGACGAGTACGTTTCCGCAGGGAAATGGGGGAAGATCTTGAAGGGATCATTCTTGCCTGGAGGGAGAGGGGCTTGGCGTCGAACTTTGAATTCTGTTTTTTGCTTGCCAACGATGATCTCTTCAATGCTCCCAACGTAGGTATTCCCAGAAGCAGGGTCGAGATACATGACGAGACTGTTCCCGAGATGTGTGGTGGACTTGGAGAAGTTGACCCCGTCGTGCTCATAATGCGCGGGTCGGGATTCGGCCGCTTTGGTACTGGACTTCCCCTGCGCAGCTCCATCTCCAAGGTTAAGACCGAGGTAGAGAGAAAAGAGCCGACAGAACTGGAGAAGGACGGTCGGACAATTGGGGCGATTGATCCACCGACGAAGATTTGCACCACGGATCCAAGTGTTGAGAATTGTTGCTTCGTGTTGACCTGGCAAAGAATTTCGATGAGCGTCTTTAAATTTTACAAGCGCAAGAACCTACCGCCAAGATGGTCGTTTGAGTTTATCTTGCCTAATTGACCGATAAGGCGCTCAGTGGGGAAGGCCCACCAGGAAACTGCTGGTCCATAGAGGTGCATAAAATCGTATACGTGCATCGCGACGTGAGGGTTTGTCCGAGTTCTGGGAGTATCCGTATGAGGATATAGGGCTATAAGATTTCCCAACCAATGCTTGATGAAGTTCCGGTACGCCGTGGCCCGTGCGCTCGAGCTTGTGTAACGGCAAACGATGGTTATGGCCTGATACAGCGCCATGCTATGTTCGAGGAGTTGCCTAAAATGAGCCGCGTTGTTCCCCACTTGTTCCCCCCATAAGATGACGAGAGCGATGGGCAAGTATATGGTGGACAAAATACGCCACTCGTCGGCCTTGATAGAACCGGCTCCTTTCTCTCCATAGTTCTTAGGGACATGGTTCACCCACGCAGGAGTGGTGGTTTGCGCAATGACTTGTTGAATGAAGAGGAGGTCGGCCGTGGTGATCGTTTTTGGGCGAGGACGGTAGTTGGGGTCCCTGAGTGGTTGGGTCAAACGCTAGCGGCATACAAGTCAGTCTGAGAGGCTGCATGGTTTCACAAACCGACTTACCCAGGTCACTAAAAGCTGCACCAGCTCCGATTTCTTCATTCTAATCAAGTTGTCTTCGGCCGGCAGCTCACTCCATGCCGTTCCCCGCAGGTTGAGGGACCAACAGACGAACGTGAGAGCGGGTTTATTTTTCCCCATCATCCTCTTACACAACACTTCTTCGGTGAATTCCTCTACGCTGCCGCTGTCGCCGTGGCCGTCGCCATCGCCGTGGCCGTCGCCGTCGCTGTCGTTGTCGCTATCGTTGTCGTTGTCCTCTGGTGTGGTGAACGGACGGACAAGAAGACGGTGGAGAGCCGAGGTCTGTTTTTCCTCCTTCACGCAAGTGGGTCTTAATTTGGGCGGAGCGTCCGAGAACTCCGAGTCGTACTCAAGAAAGTCGAAGCTGAAAGCGGGCGGAGGCTCTTCAGCCTTTTTCGCATCATGAGCGTTGAGCTTGAGGACGTGACGATTATGGAAGTGTCCTATTCCTTCCAACACGGAGTGCATGGGTTCGCCGGGAACCATTGTGGGCGGGCTCCAGTACGGAAGCCTATACAGTTCACTCCAGCGGAGACCCTCTTCCGCAAAGATCTTTGCGCGCTGAGCAACGGTATCAGCATCCCGCCAAGCTTCAGCTTGGGCACGCATACGATCCACATCTCTGAGCTTCCAGTTCTCGCAGTCAGTCCTGTACGCGTGTTTGCGTCCACGACACTCGCAAACGGTGCACAAGATGTGTGAGTTGTGTTGAGCCGCGCCTATGATGTCGCGCGCCGCAAGAAGATCATTGACGAAAAGAAGGAAGGCGAGATCCATGGTCCGCCCAGATTCCGTACTGGCTCCAGTTTTTGAAAGGTGGATACCGCGTTCCCACCCAGTAACCCCAACATCAACCGTAGGTCGGAGATATGGGTTCAAGTGCTCCTTGTGGGGTGCTTTGGGGCCGGTGAGGATGTTTACATATGTATTTTCGGGCTTTTGGCGAATTGCAAGGGGAAGATTAAGACAAGAAACGACGAGGACCCCGATGGAAGCAGAACTTGAACGCTTCCGACTGCCATGGGGCGGGAAGAAGTCCAAGCTAACGGCCGAGGATGACGCGCATTTTCTTATCTTTCCCTCTATCAATGAAGAGATTGCCGTCCGGTCCTATGAACTCCTGTATGAGTGTGCCGTGCATCACGTTATCTACCAAGTCCGCACCACCCCGCCTCTTCCAGGACAGCGCCTCGTCGCAAGCGTAGTCCATCTGCCTCTCGATATCAGGGGTGGAGAGCAGACGGGCAAGATAATCGAGGAACGAGTGGGAAAGGAAGGGTCTAATGGGGCGCGGATGACGTTTGGTGTTAATCAACAAGGCTGTCGCGCATTTGGATCGACCATCTTCTCCGACGACTTCATTTTCACATTCCTCGGGCCAAGTGGGTATGTTGGACGGGGAAAAAATGGGGGCGTGGATGTGATGACACGATGGACAAGCTGCATACAAGACAGTTTTGCCGTCCAAATTCAGGCGCTGCATTGCCACATACAGACTGGAAGGTAGGTCCTTCAGAATCTCCTCCTGCAGAGCATCGTAGGAGTTACTGCCATCCGCGTCCTGCTGTAAGTGCACCGACATGGCCAATTTGATCATCAGCGTAACAGTCCCGAAAATGAAGTTTGTATGGCCGATAGCGAGACCGAGGATAACGTTGCAGACAAGTCCAAGAAGAATCATGATCTGGGCCATCGGATCGAGATGTTGGATCGGATTGTCCAACGCGTATGCTGAGTACAAGTTAGCGCCTAGAATAATGGACATAAGTCTGATGTCCATACCTGAGTCGTAATAGAGAGGCCGCGTATCCTTCGGAAGCGTGGCGGTAAATTCCTTCAGTTCGAATTCGAGCTTGCGCATCTCATCCACGACTCCTGCTCTCTCCGCGGTTTCCTTGAGAGGTTTCAAGGAGTTGGCGACCATCTCAAGCTCACTCTTCGCGTGGTCCACCTTCTCCCACAGAGCGTCTATGTTGTCTGACGCGCGGTTAGCGCTCTGAAGGCTCGCGATCTCGGTTTGGATTGTGGATGAAAGAGATTCCAGCACTCGCGTAGTTTGTGCCTGCCGGGTGGGTTGTTTCGCATGAGCGTTAAGTGCTTCAGAAAACACTGCCCTCATTCCCTTCTCTGCCTCGGCCAGAACGATGTGGGCAGCGGGAGCTTGAGATGAGGTCGAGGTACCCGAGTGAGCCGCAGGGTCCGCGATGGCAAGGCGCGCTACCCTTTCGACAATTCCTCTCTGTAGGTGCGAGTCAGGTACAAGTCGAGACTGGGATATTCAAATATTTACATCTGTCTCTACGTTCGGAGCTGCATTCGCAAGATCTCTGTTCCTGATCTTTTTGACGCGTAAGTTATAGCTTTGAAATCGAAATGAAAGGACGAACAAAATCCTGGTACTCTTGTCGATGTGCAGCCTCCTCTTGGGGCTCGACTCTGTGAGATGAGGCGCGGAGACCGCAGTTGCAAATGCGGCCCTTTGCACGCCCGGAGCGAGACATGGGGACTCCTTGGCAGAACAAGGCTCGAGAATGGGCGGTTCCTACGCGTACCAGTTGGCAATTTACACCAAGCGACGTTCGGGCAGTAGGCGATTTACACCTATTGCTTCGAACGTAAGCGATGGGGGTTATGGATGGGGGTTATGGTTCGCGTCTGCAGCTTTATACGACGGAATTCCTTGTTCTATAAACGGATACCGTGAACGATGACTCCTGTCTGCCTTGTTCTGTATCTAGATACCATCCGAGTATATACCATCCGAGACAAAAGGAAATCCATCTCGGAGAACATTGACCTTCTTGAATGATACATGAGCGACCAGGGTACCCTTGCCGATACATCCGAGTCAAAAGGAAATCCATCTCGGAGAACAATGACCTTCTTGAATGATACATGACCGACCAGGGCCCTTGCCGACGAGTGCAGGCAATTTTCAGCAGGCGCCGGCAGGTGCACGTCCATCCGCTCAGCGATTTACACCGAGGGGACGCTGCCCACTGCATGCGCTGGGGGATACACACCCAGGGCACGAGGGGGTAGGTTAGATTGGCGAGCCTCGGCCAGCGCATGGACGTCCGCTCAGCGATTTACGCTGAGGGGACGCTGGCCGTCTGGTGTCAGTAGTAAGTCCTTAGTCAGAGTCTGACTTGCAGTGAGGGTCACGGGACTTACGGGTCACGGGTCAACCGGCTCGTTTGAGCCGCAACCGACTTGTGCCTTCTCACCACCATGGCCGGCGTTTCTTGGGGGCTTGTCCCCCGACAAACGCCTGTTCTGCAGCGCTGGCGGGCGTTTCTTGGGTGCAAGTCGCTCAACAGATGCATCGCTTAGCCTATATGGCCCTGTTTCTTGGGGACCCCAATAAACACCTTTTCTACAGCGCTGGGGGCCGTTTCTTGGGTGCAAGTCGCTCAACAAATGATCGCTCAGCCTACCTCGTCGTGTTTATTGGGGACCAAGTCACTCAATAAACCTTTGCGCGTTACTCGCTCGCGGAGTCGAAGATCGGACTCTGGTACGTTGTATTCAATCTAACTGCGACTTATATTCTGAAGTTCAATAAAATCTTGATTCGTGTATTATCAAGTTCAATGGCAATCACATATCGAGTGTATCCAAATTCTATAGCTATCGATTCGCGAAACCTTTCTCTACCTCGCATCATGAGCAATCTAGTTCGACTCGACCATCTCAATCTCCATCAGCGGCAACTCCTTCTCCGAGATCATCAACTCCTCCTCGATATTCGGAATAAACTTCTTCTGGTTCGAAAGCCAGTCCGCGTCGTACAGAGTGCGGGGTAATCCAATAGGAGCTTCGGTCATCGACTCCTTCGTGCTGCGAACCCGCATACGCAGGTTCCTTGACTTCGTTAAGACTTTCTCCCTCGCTTTGTCAAGCTTCTCGACGTAGCCGGTGGCCTTCTTCACGCGCCACGGGCATACCTTGATACTATGCCCCGTAGTCATCATCCGCTGCCCTGCGCATTCTAGCTCTGCAGGCTCGTCCTCCTCAGACGACATACCCCCGACGTCCAGCTCAGGGAGAAAGTCATCGCGTAGCCATTTCCAACCCTCGGCACCCTTCAGATCTTTCTTTGCCAAGCAAACTTTGACCATCTTGTCCGCGGTCTTGTGGCGCGCGTCGTATTTCTGTCGAGTTATTAGCACACTACGGGGGTACATTCAGGACTACCACATACGTTCGTCTTCCGCGAGTTCCCGACGTTTCTCCCCCGACGTTCCATATCGTATTCGCCTGCACGCCGGCGCGCCTCCGTAAACGTTTCCCCCATGCGCGGCTGGTGGCGGCTCCAAGTAATTCGCGATTCAGAAAGGTAGTTGTGGAAGAGCGCGAGGAGGTAGCCGTGGGAGACATCGGGGACTTCGTACCGGTTTGGATCTTCGTCCCGCTTGTTGAGCATCTCCTGTATGCATTTTTCCAGTATGGTCTTATTCCACAGCGAAGTGGTATAACCAGGCCCGAAATAGAGCTTGGACGTGCTCGCTTCGGGCGCCGTTTCGCCTTTCTCGCAACGTTTCGAAGTAGCTTCACTAATTCCCTCATAATCAAAGAAATCGATTGCGCGGTTGAGTGATGTAGTGCGGCGCCACATTTCGCGCGTGATCGTCTGGCGTGAAATTCAGTCTTACTATTGCGGAAATGCTCGAAGTAGACCAACCTTCCAACGTCTATCAATATCTGGGGTCATTTGCTCCTGTTGCTCCTTTCGGGCCGCAGTCAAAGAGTTCTTAAACCCAATTTTGGTCTTCTTTGCCTTGCGAGGGGGCTTTTTGACGCCGATTTCGTTTATTAGTGGACGGATGAGTACTTTCAGTCGCTGCTGGACCACGGGGTCGTCGAAGTCCACCAGCGAGGCCCGTGAATTATTCTGCTCGAGAGTCTCGCTCGTTCCCGGCGCCGGCGAGGGCTCTGGCTGCGTCGGCGCAGTCATGGAGATTATCGGGAAGCGGTCGGATCCTTGACGTATGACCGCCTCGACTTGGCGCGCTGCCCGAGTCGCCTCGGGGATAAACTGGGGAATGCGCGGCGGGGGTGCTTCTGGGAACAGATTCTCTATTCCATCGTTCTGGGGATGTTGGGCACCCTTCTGATAGCTGAACCTTGCATGAAAAGCGGCCATTTTCGTCTCATATTCCGCCTGGTACACCCGTAAATCCCTGTATCGAGGAAAGAGGCAGGAAATTACCTGTTTTCTCTCTTGCTCGCTTTTCAACCTTTCTTGCTCGCACCGATGGTGCTCTTCCTAAAATCCCAGTCAACATCGGACATAGGCAACAGTACGGGGCCGCCACTCACGGCATCCGTCAGCTGTTTGAACAGCTGCGCTTCACGTTCAGCCTAGGAACATTTAATTCTCTACACTTCACGACAGCACATCCCCACTTACCATTTGAGCTTCCAATTGCTCCCGCACTTGCTGAAAATTTTCCGACCGCTGTTGCTCGAGCTGCTGTTGGAAAGTTTGATTGAGTTGTTCTTGGAACATATCCCATTGACCCTGCCACAAGGCTTGCTGCTGATCCCATAATGCGCCCTGTCGCGGTTCAGTCAGTGAGCGGTAGAATGGACGAAGATGCATACGGTATTCTGCTGATCCTGCCGCAACTTTTCGATCTGCTGTTGCGCTTCCAGCAATTTAGCCTCCGCTTCTTTCCTCTGGCGCCGTTCCGCTTTGGCTTTCTCTTCTTGCATCACGACCGTTTGACGTAACTGTAGCAATGTCGGGTCAGGGTCGAATGTAATGTGAACAAACTCACATCTAAGACCGTATCTCTCGCCGGATTTCCTACCGCAACTCTCTTGGCCTGAGAAAAGGTATGTTCTGTCTTCGAAACAAGCTCATGAAATCGACGACGAACCGGATTAACGGGGCGTTGGGACGTATCTTCGCCGACCTCATTAGCGGCCCAGATTTTGGTCGTATCGGGCATGTCGGTCTCAAGCTGCGCCGGCGGGGCATAGGTGCTGCCGTCGTTCATGTTGATCTCAAGCTGCGCCGGCGGGGCATAGGTGCTGCCGTCGTTCATGTCGATGTCGGGGTCGTTGGCGCCGAAAGAACCAGGCATGTCCGTCATTGTTGGTGAGTCGGGGATCCGTAGCGAAGTGATCTACACCTCGGGACAGACGGACGGATGATCGAGCAGGCAAAAACGCGAAATGGTCGGCCTGCGAGGGTGCACTTATATACCTCGCCGCGCCACTCGCCCATGAAAGAAAAAATTCGGATCCTGTAATGACGAAAGGTGTGTGCCTCGTGCAATGAACGGAATAATGGGGATCAGTGAACGAAATAATGGGATCAGGGTATAAAGGTACCTCAAAGGGCCGGGTGCAATGAACGAGATAGTGGGATCGGGTTCTAAAGGTACCTCAAAGGGTCGGGTGCAATGAATCGGGTTCTAAAGGCACCTCAAAGGGTCGGGATCAGGGTATCAGGGTATCAAGGTGCCTCGTGCACTGAACAGAATAAAGGACAAAGGTTGGGAGGGTGCCTCGTGGGATGAAGGGAAGGGTTCGGAGGGTGCTCGTGGGATGAACGGAATGCATTAGAGAGTCATCTTTGTTCTTTTCGGTTGCATTGCAATTATTATTTTTCGTCACAGTTTGAAAGAGAATGACCATTATTTTTTTCCTCGCACAGAATCGAGTTCGAGAGCCATTAAATTAAGTATTAGATCTACAACGGGAAACGGTCACGAAGTACTACGAACATGAAGACGAAAAAATAAAAGAATGGTAGAATGACACGACGTATAGGTAGGGTGGGCCGGCGACGTCTAGGGTGAACCTGGAAACGCATGCGCTCGCTCGACGATGAGCTCTTTGGGCAGCCGGGTGCGGTGTGCGCTTTGGAACTTTGTGATGCACTCGAGCGCACTGTGGAATCAGGATCAGGAACGTGAAGGTATACTAAAATTTATACGTACGCGTGAAAGACGTAGTCTGCGATGCGCGAATCTGTGGAGCGCATGTTGACGACAGATGTGTCGTCGCGCGCCGCCACGCGCATGATCACCACGTCGCCCGCGATGGTGTTGGCACATGCGTTTGGGGTCAAGGCCTTGCCGCGTTTCATGAATATACGGAAACGCGATAATTTTCGGCCGTGTCGAAGCTGTACGTTGAAGTCGTGGATCCATGGCTGACGGGCAGCGTCGCAGAAGTTGGATTCGACGAGAGGGTAGCGTGAGGCGTCGGGGTTGGAATACTCGATCTGGGTGGGCGTGGAGGCGAAGCGAGGCGCATGATGCGAGGTAGAATAGTGGCGGGAGCGAAGAACTCTCAGAAAGGACTGAAAATGAGTCAGTCATTGACAGAGACAGGAAGAGCTGCTCCGACCTTGCGGGTCGCGACTGGCTTGCGGTGGTTGACCATGGTGGGCCGAGCGGTGTCTACGAAGGATCGAGCGCGTGGTGGGGAAGGGAGACCTCGGGTTGAGGGATGGGTGGTTTTAAAGGGAGGCTCTCTTTGTTGATCTTTTTATATCTTCTTTGTCGCTAGACAAACGGAAGTGAGTAACCCGCGACCCGCGACCCGCGACCAGCGACCAGAGACCAGCGACCCTCGACGCCCGCCACGACAAATGGACGCCGGCCGCGCGCTCATGGACGGACACCAAGCGATCTACACTTGGTGGACATGGTGGTCGACATCGAAGACCGGATCAGGAACGGATCTCACAGCCACAGCTGTCAAACCGAGCTCGGACCGAGCCCCGACGACCCGATTTGGATGGATGGACGCGTTACGACCCGATTTGGACTGTGGTATTTTTTGGTAGCAATTGAGTCGACGCGGAGGGTTGCTCGACTCTTTTCTCACGACTAAGGCCAAGGAAGCACCAAAAAAACAGGATTAAAGACGAGATGTACTGTAGGATACATGTAATGAAACGGAAGGTGTGCATAATGAAATCACGACTAAGGCCAAGGAAGCACCAAAAAAAACAGGATTAAAGACAAGATGTACTGTAGGATACATGTAATGAAACGGAAGGTGTGCATAATGAAATGGAAGGTGTGCGTGCGCTACTGTTTCGCCCCCCTCTGCTTCGCTTTCTTGGATGAAGCTCGAGCAGGGGCCACCCCTGCAAGAATGCTAGCGGCTTTCCGGGTTGACTTATCAATGGCGCGCGCGGCGGAGTTGTGAAGTTTGCCTTGCAAACACACCGATACGGGCCAGTACTGATGGTAGTGAGCGAGCCACGGGAACTTCGCGGTCATCTGCAAGTCATTCAGTAAAAGATAAACCAGATTCTAAGTGAATAACATGTCGCACCTTGTCGTAGACCTTGTCGCGTGCATCCTTATCCTGGTAGGTTAGCGCCACCGATGGACGCAAGTGCTGCGTGCAGAGGAGATCGAGGTGGGCCTGGCAAAAAAAAATGAGGTCGACGTCGATGGAAAGCAAAAAAGCGCACCCTGAAATCCGTGTATTCCTTTTCCTGCTCCAGCTGGGTCAAGTGGGGATAACAGTCCTTGAACAACGCCTTGACAGTTTGGATGTTGGCGCCCGAGGGCCTTGTGATCTGAGTCGAGCCATTTGGTTTCTTTGTCGAGACAGAAGATTCGGCGTCGGAGTCTTCACTTTCCACTGGCGTCAGTGAACTCTCTCGGCTGTCGGGCGTGAAGTGGCGCCGTTGGGGGGCAGGTGTAGGTGCGCGACGGGCAGGTGTAGGTGCGCGAGGGGTAGGTGCGCGATGAGGACCGAGAGGAGGACTGGGCGTGCGACGGGGATCCATGTCCACTAACATACGCGGGAGCGGGAACTGCTCAGGGATAATGTTGGTTAGCAGTACCGGCAGCGTGACCGGGCAGGGCGCAGGGAGGAATGGGCGGACGACATGTTTCGTAGGTGCGCTGGTGAACTGAGGCGCCATGAGAGAGGAGGCAGAGAGGATACCGAAATCTGGGCATGCGACTCGTATATGAGGGGCTTGCGGCGCGAAAGGAGCCACTCCCGTTCTTTGTTCTTTGTTTTGGTTCTTTGTTCTGGGTCTCCGTCAAGGTCGCTTTGACCGAAGAGTTGCTTTGTCAATCGAGTCACGAAGGTCACTTTGTGAACCATGAGGGTCTGCACGATTGTTAGATGAGGTATATAAGGCGCACCTTCCCTCGTTCTCTCATCCCAATTCGACATCTCTACTCTGCCCCCGATGCCCACTGCTCGTCTTCCCTACGTTCCACACCGCGGCGCCAGAAACCCCGGCAGTGTCCTCACCCTCGCTGCCACAGAAGACGGCACAATTCTTGCGAGCGGCGGTAAGCGTCTGCCAACACCTAGTAAAAACTCGCTCATATTCGCACAGGCTCGCAAGGGACCCGACTATGGAACGTCGCCGACATGTCGCCGCTCCAGCGTCCCAGTACCGCCGGTATTCGCGGCGCAACCCTAGTCGTGATATGGGCTCGTCAAGTCGATGAGGCGCATGACGTTCTATACGCCGGGACCCAAAACGGGTATTTTTATTGCTGGCGTCAACATAACGGGGTAAGGATGTGCTGCACTTCAGTTCCTTCCTCTGCGTCATTGACTTTGTTGTCGAAGGTATTTGAAGAGACCTTCGTCATACAGATGCCCGACCCCGGCGAGATTACTGCAATGGCATTTGACTCAACCAACAATCGACTTTGCTTATGCAGCCGTAACGACATGGTTCAGTCCTGGGCGATTCCCAAGGACCCTCTGACCGGCAAGTGGACGCCCACCAACATCTTCAGCAGGAGATTCCCCCGGTTGGCGCCTCAAGCAATCGCGTTTGCCGCGTTCGATAACAGTCAAGACCGCGATATTATGGTGCTTGGTTTCCACAACAGTGGCCCCATGTAAGCCTGCTTTTCGGATTTCAGATACAACAATTAAACTCGACGATCCAGCTACACGATCCGCGGGAAAACAGGAGAAACCGCTTCAGACTGGTCGGTGGGAGCGAAGATGTATGCCATCTCTTGTACTCGAGGCTCAGATCGAAGTGCTGACCACCTTAACGCAGTGGAGACGCCGCCTTTAACTGGAAGGATGGTGTTTTCTGCCTCGACGACCCCTCATCTGGACCCGCCCTCTTCCGTCTCTCGGACCAGATCAAGGCGAAGACGTACGAGATCAGCCGCACGCGGCTTAACCTACGTCCGAGAAAGGTCCGTTTTGGCGAGCATGGGTCAACCCTCGTTTGCGGTAGCGACCATGGGTCCGTGTACGTCTTCGACACCCGCTCAGGCGAAGAGCTCGCGGTTCTGAGTGTGGGATCGAGGGAGTGGGTTCAGGTCGTTGCGGTCCGTGTCTTCTGATTTTAACGCGCAACAACTGATTGAATGATTCATGTAGACCGCCGAGATTGACAACGTCTCCGTCATCTTTGCAGCTCAGACGCGCTCCTTGGACTTCTCGGAGGACATTCTCGTCTGGAAACGAGCTCAACAAGTTCCGGACGCGAGCACCGGCTGGGAAAATATGATTGCGATCGCAAAGGCGCTGGTCGTTTTTGGATGCCTGGCGTTCGTATACCAGAACGTAGAGGCGAGGGTCAGAGAGGCGATTCAGATGTACGGCCATGGTGTTAACTAGATACTATCGAGCTTCAGAATACGAGTTGCAGTTAGATTGATTACAACGTACAAGAGGGAACGAGTCCAATCTTCAGGTTAGCGAGAATTGAGTGACTTGCACCCCAAGAAACACGGCCGAGGTAGGCTAAGCGATGCGTTTGTTGAGCGACTTGCACCCAAGAAACGGCCGCCAGCGCTGTACAAAAGGCGTTTGTTGGGGGACAAGCCCCCAAGAAACGCCGACCATGGTGGTGAGAAGGCAGAAGTACGGCTCAAACGAGCCGGTTGACCCGTGACCCGTAAGTCCCGTGACCCTCTTCACATTTGCCCTTACCCGCCAAGGTCGACGGTTTCCGGGTGTGAATCACTCGGCAATCGTATACCTACCTCTCGATTCTCAGGGGTAAATCCCCCGACAATTGAATCAACTTCCTCAGCAAACGTCGCGCGTTCGCATTGTCCTTGATTCCCTGGGGTAAATCCCCTGGCAATCTTGTATATTTGCTCATCGAGGAGCAATTAAACGCGCCCAAAACCGTTCGTGCTCTCTTGTGTCTGTACCCAGACCCCCACTCCCGATGTCTTCTGTTCTGGTATGTGTCTGTATGCGTGTCTCGGTACAAATTGATACTTACCGTTTTCTAGCCCCGAGAGCCTCTTTATGGGCATTACTCCTGTAAACAGCAGCTGTACACCGTGCACAGCGGCTCCTCCGACATTGTGCTCCGCACCCCCAGCCCTCAGGAAGCTCCGGTCATTGATATGAGCACCATAATCCCCCGCTTCCGCCAACCACGGTATCTCTCCATCAACTTTCCATATCTGCTGTTCATTCCGAAGCGTTATGCGTGGCGCGATCCGTTTTTCAAAGCTTTAGACTGTCCTTTCGACAAGTTGCCGATTATCCAGGACGGCGACGATGGATTTTGCCTTCATCCAGATGTCGCTGACACTTGGCTCGAGCTGGAGGGTTGCCTCCGGGCTGTGGGGAGAGCGATGATTGAGCTAGCGCCTCAGCGTTGGTTATCAACCATTGTAAACCCTTGGTTCTTCCCAGCCCGCTTCCAGTTCCTGCACAAGTTCCGATCCGAGAATGCGGCGCGTTTCGCTGCGTGGCGCTCAATAGAGAACTTCCTCCCTCTGCTCGGCTACGTGTCGATGGGGATTTGGTGCATGCATGGTTGGGAATATGCTGAGCGTGAGCGTCTTGCCGATAAAGACCCTCCAAATTGGCGGCTCAAGGTCACGACGAAAGCCGACGTCCATCCGACGTTCCTGGATTATCTGGAGAAAGCAGTGAAGTGGGGCGAGGAACGCGTCGGAGCGTTATATCGTATTCAAGATTCCACAGATTTGCGCCCTGAAGAGCGTGAGCAGCGTGCCCAAATCGAGTGGATGCTGTCAGGCATCCTCCAGACTAAGTTCCCGATCCCTGTATATCTTTCTTGGGGGGAACTACCGCAACAAATATGCATGCACCAAGTCCCCAAAGCATTTCACGACTACGTGCCCGACGCCCGTGAGTTGGAACGCCTTGCCTCACTGCGTGGGGAGGTGAAATTCAGCCGATGGGCTGTCGACGACGTGTCAGGAGTTTGGCGTCCAGATCCCTACACGCCTGTGGCCGTTGCTCCCACGCCTCACATCCTTTCTAACAACGAGGAAACTGCTCCTTTCTCTCCCATTCCTTCCAACAGCGAGGAAACGGCTCCCTTTCCTCCCCGTCCTCCACACAGCGAGCAAAAGGAAAACGAGACAATCCACGCCTTCTTCGCTCGACGAAGAGAGGGGAACATGAAAAAGATGGCGAAAGAGACCCCCACCGACCGGCAGCGACGCACGCAGCGCGCAGAAAACGCGGCAAAGGGAAATGTGCCGAAAAAAGCCTGTGTTTTCGTATGGGAGAAACAGGATGGGCATTATATCCGCCAGCCCGCAACTCGAGGGAACTTCGCCGATCTCTGGCATGAATTCTCAGGTCCACAGCGTCGGTACGATCCAATACACAATCAATGGGATCTTTGCGAACTATTCGAGAAGAACGACCCCATATTTGGGCAAGGTTACGACCATCCTAACGATGACACTGACGACGATATGGACTTTGAGCACCCCGACCTTCCCCCAAAACATCGACATGGCATCACGATTACCTCGGGAGGGGTACCAACATAGAAGTCGTACAAGAGCAGCAGCCTCGGGAGGATACGAACATGGAAGTTGCAC